>PVHX01004713.1:0-121623 GCA_004024805.1 Geosciurus inauris
ATAGGCAGCATCACCAAGCCTGGTTCTCCTCCCTTTAAGTTATTGATGACAGGCATTTTCTTACAGTGACAGAAAGCTAACACAGCTGCCAAAGCAAATTTATGGAGAGCTCAGCTTTCTTTGTCTTTCAGTCAGAGACTGAAAAAAGACAATCAGAAAAGTGCAAAAACTGGGTACAGTGGCAAACGCCTGAAAACCCAGTGGCTTGGGAGGCTAAGGCAGGGAAATTGCAAGTTTGAGGCCAGCCTCAGCAACTTAGTGAGGTTCTAAGCAACTTAGTGAGACCCTGTCTCAAAATATAACAATAAAAAGGGCTGGGGATGTGGCTCAGTGGTTAAGCACCTCTGGGTTCAATCCCAGGCACAAAAAGAGAGAGAAGGAAGAAGAAAGAAAGGATAGAAGGAGAAAGAAAAAAGAAGAAGAAAGAGGAGTACCTAACATCTAGCAAAATTCATCCCTATGGTCAATACTGGACAAATACAGACCCTCTCTGTAAGGAACAGGAAATAAACAAAAGAACCTTTGTACATGCATTCACTTGAGTATTCATTATCTCCTATTACAAATCAGAAACAATTCCCATCTGATGAAGAAAACATGTTATTAAAAAGTACTACTTACAAAACTCCAATGTTTTGAAAATACTATGAAAAAACAACTTTGTCAGAATGATGACAATAAAGGGGAATCTTTTTGTAGCAGATCTGTTAGTTGCACACCCAATGTGCACCCATCTTCCTCCTTAAAGGACCCTGAAACTATTCAAAACCACAGTTTTTCCAGATAAAAATCTAGCATTCAACCTCATTTTCAGCCCTGACCAATAAGACATGGATGGATTCCCTGGCAAGTGCACAACTATCTCTTCTCAAGTAATAAAGGGCAAAGCCTTGCGAGGAAAAGAGCTCACTCAGGTATTGCATATTCTTCATGCCTACAGTGCATATCAGGTGCTTGGAGGTTCTGCAACCATCCTGTGAGTATCTGAAAGAAAATTACCTGTTAAGGCTGGCAAGCAAGAAGATCAAAGAACTTGAGCTCTCAGTGACAAGTTCTAGTTTACCTACACTCATCTGTCTTATTTTTCTTTTGTTTGATCCTCCTCTCTGATTTCTGCAATGATAACATGTTGCTTTATAAAAAGAAAAACTAATAAAACAGACTTCATTTTGAAATATGTAGATATTTGGTTATGATAGCAGAGATCATGAAAATACATTCAGGAACTCTTTTTGTAAGACTCCAGAAAATTTTGCAGATATTCTTCCAGATTTTTCCACAACTGTTCTCATATGAACCTCAGTGTTCAAAGCATCTTCCCAGAGGATCTTCTCAAATGTATTTTCAAGTAGTTCAATTTTATTTGGTTTTGGATGTATCCCAGGAAACATTTCAAAAGCAATAGAGCCATCATTAATTTCTTTCAGAAACAATTTTCTTTCTGGATCCTCAGCAATTTATATCCCTTACATCATACTGTGATCAAGGTTCAAAAATCAATTTGATGGGGCTGGGAATGTAGCTCAGTGGTAGAGCGCTTGCCTCACATGCATGAGGTACTGGGTTCAATCCTCAACACCACATAAAAATAAAGATATTGTGTCCATCTACAACTAAAAAAAATTTTTTTTATCAACTTGATGGATAGTACAGTTAGTGTGTCTCTTAAAACAAATACACATAAAGTTAAACAACAAAATGAATGCCTCACCTTGAAAAACTTATTATAGATTTAATAAAGAAAATTGGATCTAATTGGAGTTCCTAAGAAGGATGCCAGACATGTTTTTGAGCCATCACATGGTTCATTAGAATATGTGAATAGTCAATTATGTTCAAAACAAAGCATCCCAGACCTTTAATAACAAAGGTATTAAGGCTATGAACATATCTCTAAGCACAGCATTGGTTGATCTCATAAGCTTTTGTACACTATTTTTCTTCACTTATAGGCTCTCTGCAAGTTCTATCAAACATTATTTAAGATGGCATATTAAAATCACTTGATAGCTATGTTTGGTTGGCTATTTGCTACACCTCATCCCTCATGACACAGGCAACACTATACGAGTCTTTATTCTTGACCTGATTCTAAACAATAAGGAAAACTTAAGTCATGTGACATTCACCAAAATTTAGAAAAAAGGTCTTAGGTGAGGTCTTCTAGTGGACCTCATCTAATCCATCAAGGACACATGATTACTTCCTATGTCTTTCCATGGAAACTCTCTTAGCTTCTCCATCTTTACCACCCCTGTTTCTCCTATGTTCTTGTTGACCCCCTCCCATCCCTCCAAGTGACAGAAAATTCTCCCATTCCCACATCAGCTGCCCCTCCTGTTTAGTTTCACACTGCTCATTTACTTATACAAAACAATTCTTATTTGACTCCAGAGGGTCTCTCCCTGTTCTTGCTGATAAAATCCATTTCATGCAGATCCTGAAAAAATTCTCTTCATCCTGATAATTTGAAGTGTTTCCTCAACATACTAAAAAACATTGTGGACTGGTGATTTAATATCATTGAGAAAGACAAAGAAATTGAGTGTGAAATGCTCTGTTCAGTCCCCTATCCTATGCCTTCAACTTGGGGGCAAACATACAGGCAAACGCTGTCCTCTTTCTTAACTTGGATCAGCTTCAGCAGATCACTTGTGCTGATACGTCTTGCCAGAATGTGCAAGCAGCATCCGATCCTCTCTCTGGGCCTGTGATGCTACCTTTTGTCAACCAAATGTAAATGAAGGGCAATGCCTCTGTTTCAAATGTGGTCCATCTGGGGAATTGCAGAGGCGTCACAAATGGCCCTTTGCCAGCCACCACCACCTGGCATGTGGCTCACCAGCTCTGTCTTTGTCATTCAGACCCATCAAGGCCAATCTCATTCATAATCTGGACCTGCAGTGCCTCCCAATCTCCAAATGGGCATCCTTTCTGTAGCGGGCCCTGGCTGTACCGTATGGATAAAGAGCTTGGACAGAACCACAGGGAAGGCTTCCAAGTCAATAACTTCCAGTTTTTAAAACACACCATGTCATGGATCATGATGCCACTATAAAAGAGAATAAGGATATTCTTTATTTATTGTTACAGAACAAATACTAAGATATATTGTTATGTGAAAAATTCAAGGTAAGCTAACATTTGAATATGTGTGTTTGGGGGAAAGAAAAATCAATTTGATTTGCATGTATATTATGGTTTATTTCCAGAAGTATACACCAAAAAAATGGTAATATTGATTTCTTTTAGGGAAGTCAACTGAATGGCTAAGATCTAGGACAAGAGACTTTCCAAGGTGGTCTGTTGTGAACCTTTCTCATTTTGCAATAGTGAGCATATAGAAGCATTCAAGTTTTAAGGCAATTAAAGTCTCCTGTAAATGAGGACAGACAGACAACCATATAATAGTACACAATGATGGTTGGGGAATAGATCCTGCAAGTGTATCTTTCTTAACTTGGAAAGATAGTCATCATATATTAATTGTGGGGTCCAAAAAGCAGATGTGAGAATGATGTTTTAAGTCTGGTTTCTAATTTTAATTTAAAATGCACATATACATGTTGCTTAAAATCTGCAAGAGCATAAACCAAAATGTTCATGGTTCCTTCTTTTTTTCCTTAGTGGAACCATGGGTGATTTTTTTTTTAATTCTTTTTTTAGTTGTAGATGCACACAATGTCTTTATTTTATTGCTCTGTATGCGGTGCTGAGGATCGAACCCAGGGCCTCATGCATGCGAGGCAAGCGCTCTACAATCCCAGCCCCCTGTGGATGATTTTTATGTCCTTCTTTGTGTACATCTTCCTTTTCTAATTGCTGTATAACAGGGAAACATCTGAGAATTTTTTTTAAAATATGTTTTTTTAATTTAAAAAATAAAAAAAGAAGAATCCATCCAGAAGAATCTTTGATGATTTTGTTCTAGATAATTCACTCCCTCCTAGGCCAGGCAGTAGCTCTGGTACTGCCACAGGACTTCACAGTGAATACCTTATTTGGAGGGACAGCAGAAGGTCTGCCAAGGAGACATCCCAGTGGCCAGAAGCACAGAGAGGGAGACAGGATTTTAAAAGGCAGAGCTGTAAACCTCAGCATAAAATAAGCAGCCAGGGCTCTCACTGCAGCCATGTAAACAGTAATGTGTATTCATTAAAACTGCATTAGTCTAAGGAGTCCCCAGGGAGCAGGGCTAACGGGAGGGGGGAGGGGAGAGGCTACCACTGCACCTGCTGTTTTCTAACACAATGCAAACTAGCCAAAAATGGGTTTCTGGTGCATGTCACAGCCAGAAAAGGGCCACCCAGAGGGGTTTCATAACTCCTGTCCGTCTTGCAGAAGGTAAACAGACTGAGAAGAGAGATGCATCCAAGAGGTGACCTGGGCTGGCTAGGAGCCCAACCTGCCTGCTGAGTGGTTTTCAAAGAAATATGCATACTTGGAAGCTGAGGCCTGGTGGGTGTCGCCAGCGCAGTCTACTGCAGAGTTGGACTGGACCCTGAAGAGGGTGTTGCTCCTTCCCCCTTCCCAGGTACCACCCTCAAAGAGTAACATGGACCAGGTAAAAAAGTCCCGGTGGACACGTACTGAGGGCTGGGTGTTCTAAGGCCCATATGCATCTTAGCTCATTGAAACCTCTCTGCAGCCCTCCGAGGGGGGCACTTGTGTCATTCCTATGCACAAGGAAAGAAAATGTGGCACTGAGGCAAGAAACAGTTTGCCAGAGATAACCTAGCCAAGAGGTGGCGCGCATGCTCAGCACCAAGCCTCTCTCCAGAGTCCAGGGCCCTGCGCCTCTCCCAGATGTTGCCAAGCATCCAGTTCAAAGTGGAGTTTCAAGACAGTGACTCATAACTGTGTGCCCAGGATCTTCTGAGCCAGTGACAGGAGTAAAAACCATAACTAGCAAAGCCACAAACACCAATGCCATGTATAGATTTGAGTAACCAAGGCTTAAAGACTTGGGAATATTTCCACACACTGGGGAGCATTCTCACCCCTATGACAGAAATAGAGAGGCCATTCTCTGTCCTCAAGCAGGTGTTACAAGGAAGGCACAGCTTAAGCTAAGAAAATCCACAAGAGTGGCAGCAGCCCCAGAAAAAAGGAGCAAGGTTTCGTTTTCCCTTTGCGCGGCACCAAGCCAAACGCTGCCTGAGTAGACATCCTGACGTAAAGGACAAAGGGAAAGAGCCAGGATGTTTCGAAAGATGTTCCAAACCTCCCCCACTCCACCAGAAAAGTTAGAAGAACTTCCTTCCCCCGAAATGGAGCAGATCAGCTCCTTCCTGCCTGGCTTCGCCACAGAGGTCACTCTCGAGAACTTCCAAGGCTAGCGAGTCTGATGTTAACTGCGTTTGTCACGTTGCTCTTCTCCTACACTCACGGGTAACTAGCCTGTCTCCTCGGCTACAGCCTTGGGAGGAAGGGGAGGCTGAAGTTCACAGCTCAGGATCTGCCTCGAAATCCTCTACTGGACACCATTCAGGGGCTCCACTCCAACCACCTCGACCCCGACTACCTCGCTGGCCACTATGATGGTAACAGATGACCCCGTCCCTTGCTCCAGTTCCTTGGCCACCACCCTGCAGAACAGCCAATCATATTCTTCCGTGGGCATCAATGTGCGGACCAAGATTCAAGGCAATGAGCATCAGACAACTACAGGTGGCCTACCTTCTGTGCAACACGGAGAGTAAGACACAAGGACAGCGGGCGTGCCCAGAGGCAAGAAGACTGAGCGTGGACCAAGAGAAGCTTCCATAAGAGAGAGGAACACTCCTCCAGTCCTCTTCCCTCCCTTCTGCCAGGCTGACCTTCTTCCCCTGGGGAGCAAGCAACGACCCTGCCCTCTTCTATTTCCCCCTCCCAGCTTTGCTGACTCTGTTTCTGATCCTTGCAACCAAACAAGCTTAACGAGCACCCATAGTCACTCCCCAGGACATGAGGACCTCTTCCAAACAGCTGGAAATAAGTGCAAAGTAAACCCCCAAACTCACAGCAAACAGCGCAAGAGTGTGGACACGGGGGTGGGTTCGCAACAGAAGACAGGCTTCAAGGACAATCAGTTCAGCAAGTGTCCATCAACCCTCTATCAGGAGTCTGTCCCAAGAACAAGGGCCACACCCTGCATGGAGCAGCTTAGAGTAGAAGGAAAAGAATCACCAACAAAGCCATCAGTGAGTAACAGGGGAAGTGAAATTAGGGCCTACACTGCGGGTCCTAACAAAAGCTGAGCTCTCAAAAGCCCAGCTCCCTGGGGGATGCCAGGGGGTGGAGCATCTCCAAGGATAGGGCAAAGGGCAGTATCTGAAAATGGACAGCTCCTGGAAGATGAAGACGAGGCCAGGTTGACTTCATGGAAGCTCCAAGGAATGGCAGAACAGAAGGCTGGAAAGACGAGTGGGAATCAGTCAATGGAGGTGAGGGAGCGTGTCCAGGTGGAGTCCCACTCTCCCGTGACTGCATGCCACCTTCATGCCATCTGGCACATCCACATACCATTTACAATATTATTAATAGTTTTATTTAAATTGACTTCCTTTTTAATTTATGATATTTTAATAAAAGAAATGGTCTGGAAAAGCTAAACACAGAGCTATCCTATGACCTAGAAATTCCACTCTTAGGAAGACTCTCAAAAGAGCTGAAAAGAGCCAGGCACGATGGCACATGCCTGCAAACCCAGCAGCTCAGGAAGCTGAGGCGGGAGGATTACGAGTTCTAGGACAGCCTCAGCAACTTAGCAAGATCCTGACTCAAAATAAAAGATAAAAAGGGCTGGGGGTGTGGCTCAGTGGGTTAAGTGCCCCTGGGTTCAATCCCTGGTACAAAGAGAGAGACAGAGACAGAGACAGAGACAGGGAGAGAGATATAAAAACATATGTTCGTATATACAAAAATTGTACATATATAGTCACTACTATTCCAACAGCCAAGAAGTGAAAGTAACTCAAACTACCACCAGCCAAAATGGATATGCAAGATGGAGGATATCCTATGGCAGAATATTATTCAGTCATGTAAAGGAATAATGTGTTGATATGTGCTACAGTATGCTTGAACCTTGAAAAAATTTAAAGAAACCAGTCACGAAGGACCACATATTGCATGATTCCATTTATATGAAATGTCCAGAACATACACAACTATAGAGACAGAAAATAAATCAGTGGTTGTTAAGTGCTGGGGAGAAATGAGGAGTGACTACTAATGGGTTCAGAGTTTCTTGGGGGGGGGGGTATGATGAGGATATTCTAGAATGGGTGGTGAAGGTGCATAATATTGTAAATTTTATTAAAAACCACTGAATTGCACATTTTGAATGGTTAAAATGGTGAACTTTCTGTGAATTTTAGCTCAATGAAAAATTCGGTTAAAGAAATGGAATGAAAAATCAGTATCTCAGAACGTAACTAGAAGTTTGCCGTAAAAATAAACACAGCAAAAACAAAATGGCGTTACTTTGTTCTGGCTTGACATCACTATCTGCCTAAAGCTCTGGGCCTGAGATCTGCTCTTTCCCACATGGTGACCTAATGATAACTAGTGCCAGGTCATTGGTACCTACCTCTGCTCCCAAAGCCCAGCAGGACCCACCTGGCACTCTGGGAAAGTCTGAAGGTTGAAACCAATGTCACGTGTGGTCTTCCATGCCAACCACTGTGCTCAGGTGACATCATCCATTCCTTAAAACCAGTGTCTTGTCTCAAGCCCACAGAGATGGTGAAGAGCCAGGAGAGAACTGGGAGTGGAAGAGGGACAGGTACAGAGGGAGGTGACCCTGACGGCATCTTCCGGATGTGCTGGAGGAGGACTTGAGATGCAAAACATTTCACTTTCGTCGCTCTGGACTAAATGTGTGTCCCCTCTGACATGCTGAAGCCTAACCCCAATGTGATGGTGCTAGGAGGTGGGAGCTCTGGGAGGTGGTTAGGTCATGAGGGCAGAACCCCAGGAATGGGATTAGTGTCCCTATCAGATGCAAGAGAGCTGGTCATACGAGCACTCAGAGAGAAGGTGGCCATCCGTGAACAAGAGAGCCCTAACTGAGTGCCTTGATCTCAGACGTCAACTTCCAGAACTGTGACAAAGTACCCCTCTCTTGGTGAAGCCACCCAATCTATGGCCTAAACAGACTAGGACACTTGTGATAGGTAGCAGAAGAGGGTCAGTTGAGGGACATGTGGCCCACTTGCTGTCCATTGGTTTGCACCTGTGAAGGAGCTATGTCTTGGAAAGGTGGTGACTGACAGGGGAGCGGGCCAGTAACCACAAACAGAAAAGAGCAGGTGACGTCAGGTTTGCGGCACGGCCTTACGCGTCCCACAAATCGGTATTGAGTGCCCACAGTGCGTCAGGCACCGTCAACACCACGAAGCCAACCCTGGTCCTCGGGAGCCTGATGGCAGTGGGTGTGACGGGAGACGCCAAGGGTGCAGAGATGGAGGCTGTCTATGGAGGAGGTCACTGCCTTCCTTTACACACCTCTGTTTCATAATTTTTCCATGTTGAACAGGTGGCGGGCATTGTAAAACAAAGAGCCCAAGCCCCTTAGGAAGGCATCCAAGGTGTCTTCCCCATTCTAACCCGCAACCTGGGTCAGAACCGCACCTGGCAAGGACTCCCAGTTGGTCCAGCAGGCTACTGAAGGGCTTTTGCAAAAGCTGTTCATGTGTTAGAGCTGCCCTCCCCCCATTCTGTCCCTGGCATAAAACTCCAAGTCACCCATCAAGACACCTTCCTGCTGGCACCTCCCTCTGCACCCTACTCCTTCTTGCCGCCACCCACTCAGCCACAGTCGTTCTCCCTCTGTGGTACTGCCATGAAGAATCTGGGTCCTCGCTCGGGTGGCTCAACTCCCGAGCCACTGCTCAGCCCGCAGACAGGGCCCCTCTGTGTGCTCCCTTCCCCGAGGCCCCAAGGATTTGCCTCCTTCTCACTCCCACACCTGCTTATTATTCTGTATGGAATTTCTCTCCCCACCCACCGCCTCCAATCTCCCAAACACAATACTTCCTGCTGCTCCAAAGATAAGCCTGTGAATTTTATTGCTCCTAAAGGAATAAACTGACACACTGTTAAATCATAAAACTTCTGCTGCCTCTGGCTGTTGTAGTCATGGCTTCTGCCTCCATGGCCCAGTGGGTCCCCTTTCCCTGGGGGTGCAGTTGGCAGGGGGGACAGCCTGGGCTAGGAGACAACTTCCGTTCTGACTCCCTGACACCTAGAGCCCTTGATATTGCTCATAGCAGCATCTCAGTACAAGAAAGGGCCTCACATGTTCTTCATCAAAGGTCTGCTCAGCCTAGGCCTGATAAAGCTGTGGTCCTCTACCACAGATGAGTCTGTCCCCCAGGGGACAGGCTGCCGTGTCTGGAGACAGTTTTGATTATCACAGCTCAAGGTGAGGATTGTTAATGGCATCGACCAGGTAGAGGCCAAGGATTCTGCTGGACATCCTACAGTGCACAAAACAATCTCCAGCAGAGACTCGTCCAGCCCCAAATGCCAACCTCCCTGATGGCACCTTCCTCTGCACCCAAGGTCACCAAGTCCTGCTCTGAGTCAATCACTCCCAGCACCAGACACTTGCTCCCCCCTGCTCTTGCCCCATCTCCACTCAGGAACCTCACTGGTCCAACCCACAGGATTTCTGGCTACATAAATCACAATTCCTCCTTGAGGCCAAGATCTCTGCCTCTAGTCAGCTGAGACCCCCCTTCCCCAAAATCCCTGCTGCCTCACTGACTCTAGAAACCCTCAGAAAATGAGTACAAAATCCCTCCTCCACAATTTAATATATGATAAAGGTGGCATTTCAATTCTGTGGGAAGCGATGGATTATTCAATAAATGGTATTGGGACAACTGGCTGGCCATCTGGTAAAAAATAAAGCTCGATCCCCACCTCCCTTCTAAAGTCCAAATACATTCCAGATGGATTAAAGATTTAAATGAAAAAAGAAAAAGTTAAAGTAGTAAAATATAAGAGAATTGCTCCATAATCTCATTGAGGAGGAAGGAGGCCTTTCTAAGCAAGACACAAAATGCAGAATATGTGAAAGAAGACAGACATTTGAGTAAGACATTTGACATGCTTACAAGGTAAAAAGTTCCTATAACAATCAATTTTTTCCCAGTAAAAACCAATTACCTACTGTTATATCACATGTAAATCCTATGCCTATAAGCTATGTTATTTAATACATTTTAAAAGCTTAAAATAAATAAGCAAGAAAACTGTCAAAAGACCAGAAAGGGCAGTTCACAGAGAAAGAAACATAAAAAGTTTCTCATAAGCAAAGAAATGCAAATGCAGATGATCCTGAGATACCAGGTTTTCACTGATGGGGTTGGAAAAATGAACCAGTTTGATAATATTGGAATAATCTGGGGGACAAGACATCCGAGGGAATTGTGAATAGATTATGGAAAAGCATCTAGCACCATCCACTCTCATCTTAAAGAACAGATCCTTGATGCACACACACCCAAACACACAGTGTTCTATGTAGGAATGTCCATGACCTTATTGTCTTACAGTCTTATAGCAAAAGACTCTTCACTATTGCCAGAGCCCATCATCAGGGGACTGGTTAGATACATTACCATGCATTTATTTATTTATTTATTTATTTATTTTTTGGTACTGGGGATTGAACTCAGGGACGCTTGACCACTGAGCCACACCCCCAGCCCTATTTTGTGTTTTGTGTAGAGACAGGGTCTCACTGAGTTGCTTAGTGCCTCGCCGTTGCTGAGGCTGGCTTTGAACTCGCGATTCTCCTGTCTCACCCTCCCTAAGTGTTGGGATTACAGGCTTGTGCCACCGTAGTATAAAAGGAAATACTACGGAACCCTTAGAGAGACATGAGGCAGTTCTGTGTGTCCATCTGCATGAGATATTATTAAAAGGAAAAGCTAAATATGAAATGATAATGTAATATATTCCCAACTATATGAAAAAAAATTGGGGAGGAGGCAATCATTCCTTCAACTAGTATTTATCAAGCACCTGCAACGTGCCCAGCACTGTTTGTGGTGCTAGGATTCCGTCAGGAGTAAGTCTGCCAAGATATGCCTGGGTCTCCTATGTTTGGGAAATTCTTGGAAGAAATTACAGCCAACCAGGCATAGAAGTGGCTCTGGGGTGGCTGGATTTAGCAAATAAAATTACAGGACATCTCGTTAAATCTGAAATTCATCGAAATGACAAAGAATAGTGTATATACGTTTGTGCCATGTGATATTTGAGACAGGCTAAACCCTTATTCCTTCTTTGTCCAAAAGTCATTTGATGAACTTTGGTAACCCTGCTGGGGAGCCAAGGGCCCCAAGAAGGAAGCTTCGATCATGTCATAATGCATTTTGCTGTCAGAATGAAAATCAGGAATATACATCGCTTGTATTCCGTTTTAAACTGACACCGGCGAGTAAAACCAGAGGAGAAATTCCATAGACCCAAGGTCCTAACTCCGTCTAAGCTGCAAAGTGCATTCCTGGCTGGCTCAGCCCTGGGTGTCAGCCTGGTAGGCCCGCAGCTGCATTCCAGGGGCCGCAGCTTCTCTAAATGGAAGCAGTGGGTCCCAGCACGAGCTAGCAAGCACGATTACGAGCTGGGCTGGTGGGTTTTTTTTTCCTTTAACAGGGCCCATGCAAAAGAAGCATAAAAAACCAGTGAGGAGAAGCAGCACTGGGTATCCTAGAAATGGGCCTTCTCCAAGAGAACACAGGAAGAAAATGCCGGATTACTTCGACAGCCTGGTTTTAAGGATCTCTTGGGCCTCCCAGATCATCCCCATCTGTCCTTGCCTCTTTCTTAGAGGAGATTTTTATCACTCAAAGAGGAAAAGCACATTTTATGCAAAGATTTCCCCCAGGCTTTAACTCCCAGATATTTTTGAGTACTAACAATAACTGACATTTATGAAGTGCTTGTTATATGCCAGACACTTTTCTAAGCCTTTTTAACCAAGACTAACTTTAGTTGTTTCAACAACCCCATGAGATAGATACTATTCTTATCCCTTTTGTGCGTAAGTGGAAACTGAGCCACAGAGAGACTGAGCAACTAGCAAAAATCACACAGCTGCAAAGGGGAAGACCTGGGATTTGAACTTAGGTATTCTGACCCCAGAGCCCACACCTTTAACCATATGCCAGGCCATCGGCAAGAAAACAGACAAGCTAGTGACAAAGAGTGCTATGTTCTAAGACAGACACAAACCAGGGCTTGAAAACAGACCACCACCCATTTATTATGTGCCAAGCACGTCCCCCACAGCAGAGGATGCAGCAGTGACCAAAGCACACAGATCCCCAACCTCACGATGCTAACAGCCCGGTAAATATCAACAAAGGCCCATCTGAGAAGGAGGCATTCGACCTGAGCAAAAGCTCACTTTTGAAAAGGGAAAGATACTCCAGGCAGCCAGATCGCTACACTCTGCAAGCCCTTGGGAGGAAAATGAGTTCATTTCCCCCATCCCTAAGGACCCTTCCACTGATGGGTTGCCCTGACACCCCCTCCTCCAAATCCAAAACCCACAGTTCAAACTTGCTTTTATACTGACTCTCCTCGCCACCCTCAGCTATCTGCAAGATCTAGGGCAGAAAACACTCAGCCTCTTAAATTCCCCAGGCATGGGCTTGCTACTTAATTGAAGTATTATCTTTTCTGAGCCAACATGAAAGCACTCCTGATTGTTCATGTTCTGACCACGCCTTGAGACTCTTCCTTGCTGCTGGGAGGGAACTGAGGTGGAGAGGCCAGGGCCCAGATGCACCAGGCAGATCTGTCTGAATCCATTTGAGAAAAAAATAACTAGGACAGAAACCAGTAGACTGTCTCTCCTCCCGACACACACACACACAGACACACATGCTGAAGTTCTCTTCCTGCTCCTTCACACAAAAGCTTGGGGCCACGTGTCTTGGCCCTGAGCAGGAGGGCATCAGTGCTGTCCACCACTAACGCATGTCAAACTTCTAATCTAGGTCTCGAACGTGTTGTCATCAAGACATGACGGCTAGGATCATTGTGCAGAAAACAATGCTGGGGAATGGGAAACTCAAGTTTCAAATACTAACTAGAGACCAGCTGAGAACCTGACCCCCTCTGCCTCAACTTACCCATCTGTAAAATGGGGATTCTTATTTTACCTCCCAGGCTGCTGAAAGGGTCAAAAGAGTTATTGCAAAAAAAAAGAACTTAGAATAATAGAAGAAGTCCCATCATAATCGTTGACACTGTCACTGCAATGATTAATATATTTGTTGTGATGATCATAATGATGGTGATATCGTCAATGACCCAAAATGAAAACACTAGGAATTCTCAGAGGATTTCTAATTATCCAACAAAATGTCAAGGGCAGATGCATCATGTTCACATAAGATGCCAGCATTAGGGTCAATCGAGTCAGGAATATACAAAGGAATCCTCTGTATAAACTTTGTAACTTTTCTGAAACTCTAAAATTATTCTGAAATAAAAAGATTTTCTTTTAAGGATGAGGCAAATATTTACACATCACCTTTTCAGATCTTCTCCCTATCAGCAAAGAAATCCCAGTTTTAGAAAAGATAAAATATTGGCCACAGAGGGAAGAGCCCACCCCACCCCTCCACACTCTGGTCTCGCAAGCAACCCTCCCTCTGCTCTGTGAAAGCTGCCTATCAACTGGCTGTGAATTAAAAACAAGTGTCTCCCCAGGGGGAAGAATCCAGACCCACATTGGTCAAGTTTTCTCATTTTTCAGTGAATATTTATTGAGTATCTACTTTGTGCCAGGAACCATTCCAAGATCCAAGAATGTGTTTCCCAGGCCAGAGTTAGTGCTGTGACCTTTCGTGCTGCAGAATGGCCTTCCATGTCCTCTTGTCCATTCATATCTTTCCATTCAAATCTTTGGGACCTTAGAGAAAATACTGCTGCCAGCCAATCCCTGTAAGAGACTTCAGAGAGGCGACTGTCACAAGCTCGGACAACAGTTCACAACTCCGGAAACCTGATGAGGCTGGTCATCGAGCAAGACAGGCAGAAGCAACCCAACTTCTCATTTAATTCCTACTTGGCATTCCAAAGGCACGGGCAGGAGAAATCTGCCATGCCTGTCTCTAAAAGAAGACTTCTCTCCCACGACTTCCTCCTCTCCTAATTCCCTCATCTATCCATCTCTCTCACTCCTCTTCCGCTCCCAGAGCTGCTTCCTGCGGATAAAAACACCCCACAACTTCCAGTCTGCACAGTGAGATCGCAGCCAGCGGCCCTAAAGGCTGACGGACTCCCAATCAAGCAGCAGGTGCCCCCGTGGAGTTAAATTTTTTTAAAGCAAGAGAACCTAAGCCCTCTACTTACCCTTAGGAGGAAGCCCATCAGGAAAGAGGCTGTGTGTGATCCCTCATGAAGGACCGGCTGCAGAGAGAGAGGCTCTCGCTGTGTTGTATGAACCATGAGCAATTTGGAAAGATTATACCCCAAACCCTCATACGCTCAGAGCCTCAGAATGACAGGCACCATTCATATTTTAAAACCACCTTTGGCAGCTTCATGTTGATTAGGGGAAAAGGTAATCGTGTAGATTAGAGAAAGCAATTGTAGTGGGGGAGGAGAGGTGACTTTCAGCTCAGGTGACTCCAGGGGGGAGGAGGGTCTAGAGGGACAGAAAGGGGGCACAGGGGGAAGGCACAGCCCAGCAGAGGTGCGATCAGCTACCATTATAGTCAGAAATCTCTAGCAAACGCACATGCCTTTCTAACCCAGGAATTCCACCTGCAGGACTCTGGATTATGGGATGGACTTGCAAATGTGTGTCCACAGTTAGAGACAAGGAGATTCACTGCATGTTCGTTTGTTTGTTTGTTTGTTTATTTGTTTTGGTCCCAGGATTGAACCAGGAGCACATAACCACTGAACAACCTCCCCAGCCCTTTTTATTTATTTTCTTTAGAGACAAGGTCTCACTAAGTTGCTTAGGGCCTTGCTAAGTTGCAGAGGCTAGCCTTGAACTCGCAATCCTCCTGCCTCAGCCTCCAGAGTCACTGGGATTACAGGTGTGCCCCACCATGCCCAGTTGCATCACTGTTTTTAATGGCAAAAGACTGGAAATAACCTAATGTTCATCCCAAGGACATCTGCCAAAAGGAACATGGAGCAGCTGTTAAAATGAATAGGCCACTCTACGTGCTGATTTGGAAACATTTGATGCATCGTCAAATAAGTAAAAGACAACAGGCTAAACATGTGTATAAGGTTCAACTTCAGGGTATCAGATGTGTATGTGAAATATCTCTCTAGGAGCATATGAGAAATTAGTGACAGTGGTGTTCCTCCAGGGAGGGAACTGAATGCCTGGGGACAGGAGTGGACAGAGACGTGTTGTTCACCATGTACCTCGTTGTTCCTGTACAACTTCAAACTTTGCTTTATACATTCAAAAGTAAACTATTAGAATTGATCATAGATCCTTAAAATATCCAGGAGAAGAAGATAAAGGGGGTTGTAGCCATTTAGATCAACACACACACACGCACTCCCTGTAAGGTGATAATTGCATACAAATTGATGCCTTCCCCCCACACACAAAAAATTACTTTATGAAAGTGGTACTTTGCAGGCAGTTAGATCATGATTCCTGGTGCTGGATACCATGGGCATACTGGACTGCACACTTCTTTGTTGGGAAGCTGTCCTGTCCATCTACGTGTGTAGCAGAATCCCTGTTGTTCTCTAGCCACCAGATTCCAGGAGCAATCCCCACCTGCCCAAGTGGAGACGAACCAAATGTCTTCACATACTGCCAAATGCCACCAAAGGGTGGCAAAGCCACCTGAGATAGGTAATGAGTCCTGAAGAGTGGGACTGTGCCTTCTTTGTAGCCTTTTCTCTCCCTACTCAATAATATACACAGTTCTTTTGAGTAATTACAAGCAAGGGTCTTCCGTGTGCCGCCAAGGCACGTCCGCATGTTTGGTTTAACCCAGTAAGTTCCTATCTGAAATCTGTAACAGGAAAATGGCCCTGATTCTTAGCAGAAGGATTTAAGGGAGATGTCTTCCCAATGGCCAAAGAACAGGAATAGAATGTCCTGTCTCTCCTGAACCGTCCTTTGTGTGATTATTATCCCTGACTTTCCACACCCTCTCTGATGTCAACCCGTGTCGCCAACACCAATGGCCAATCCCCAACACCCCCACTGACTGAAGGCCAGGCTGTGCTGGCCTCTCCACCCTCCTTCTGTGGAAGCCGTTGGGGAAGCTGCTGTTCTACAGATGTTGCCATGCTCAGTAGCAGACTTCCACTTTTGCAGAAACTCTGAGTGACCCCAACAAAGAAACCATCCACAGACTCAAAGAAAAGCCCTCAGCCATAAAACAAGACCTCCTCAGTCAACACCATTCATGAAAGTAGCAGAAAGAGCCATTATCTTGTGGACACTTACTAAGGCCCTGGGCATGGGGCTGAGGAACTGCACAGGCATTACTTGGTCAGATCCTTAAATCAACCCAACTGAGTCAGTGCAGTCTTCAGCATCCAACCTTACAGATGCACAGACTAAGGCTCAAGAAGGTAAATGACTTGGTCAAGATCACACAGTCAAGGACTACACAGAACCCAGAAGGCAGCTGCAGCTATAATTACTGATATTATTTCATTATGAAATGTTACCTTCTGAGATGTCACCATGCTCCTCATCACAAGACCTCTGCATTGGCTGTGCCCCCTGCCTGGATGCTTTTCTGTCCGTCTTCACCTGGGTTTTGCTTAAAGCTTACTTTACCAAGGAAGACTTCTCTGGTCCTCAGATTGAGACAGATCACCTTGATACACATTTGCACGTACTTTATTCTTCTCATGTAGAGCATTTATCATAACTGTAATTGTATCTATGTGACATTTGCTCCTCTGTCTCCTCTATTAGACAGGAAGCTCCAAGTGGTAGGCATTGTGCCTAATTTGCTGGTCATCAGGTAAGCACCAAGCACCGTTCCTGGCACACAGATACTGGATGGATACATGGGTGGGTGGGTGGTTGAGAGGGAGGAAGGGAGGGGACAGGATTAAGTGAAGAATTGGACTTTAAAGATAAACAAGGTCTTAAGAGATCAAGGACCCTAATCCTCTCTTCATCTCAGCTGAGGACAGTCAGGTTCCTAGAGGTTCGGGTCAAATCAGACAGGATCCAGTGTCTGAATCTGGTCAACTGCAGGGAATTGATCTGTTCTAGAAACTGGAAGACCCAAGCTGTGAGGTGACAGCTAGATAAACCAGCAGTGTCTGCTTAGGAGACAGGTGACAGGTGACAGCTGCATTTTATTAGGATTCCAGCCACTATTATGTTTGCATTTAAATTTACCCCCAAGAACCTTCTTCCAGGCTCATAAAATTGGTCTGATTATCCCTTCACAAAGCCTGAAAAAGCAAGAAAAAAAAATTTTTTTTTCACACATCAACAAGCTGTAGTCTTTAGATTCAAAATGCCCTTGCAAACCCACAGGAAACACTGTTCTTGTGTATCACATCGCAGCATGAAGTCCCCACTTCCTTCAGGGAAAGAATGAAGCCATCTGGCAAGATGCTCTTGGCTCTTTCCCGCCACCCCCTCCCTGCTCAGGCCTCTGTGGAGCACATCGCACGCACGTGCCTCCTCCACTCCTCGGCAGGTCCCACTCCTTCAGGAGCCCCAAGCTTTATCCTCATGAGCCCTTCAGCCTGTTTACACAACCAGGCTCCACACTCTGAGAGGGGCTTGTATTACTTATAAGGTCAATGCCTGGTGCAGGGGCTGGCACATAATAGGCACTCAATAAATGTTCACTAGATGGATGGACAGACGGATGGATAAATGGATGGATGGATGGTGGATAGGAGGTGGATGGATGGGTGGTAGTGGGTGGATAGGCCTGTGGGTGGATGGAGGGACGGACGCAGAGCTCCCAGCTGGCCTTCAAAGGCATTTTCTAGCCCTTCATGTGGTTTAGCTGACAAGAGATTCATCACGCTTATTTGTATTCCTTTAATTCCAAGCTAACTGTTTAGTGCAGAAAAAATAAAGAATTTATTCAGAAAGAACCTTAGAATGAGGCTATTTCCTTTCTCAGGGCCTTTGCACATGCTGATCCGTCTACCTGAAATGCCCTTCTTCCTCTTTCCATGCAGCTAAGGCCACCTCTTCTTTCAGGTAGCAACATACATGTCACCTTCACAAGAAGCTCCCATCCCATGAAACTTCCTAAATAGACATTCCCACACATGGTCTTTATTCTTTGCTTGAGACTCTTATCTGTTTCCTTTATATCTGTTTCAAATTTCAAATTGATTTCAAATCTGTTTACTTCTTTCTCTTCTCTCTCTCCTTCTAAAAGTAGGTTAAATAAAGACACAGACCCGGGCTATCTCACCTACCTTCTGCCTACACCACACGTAGCATTGGCATACAGTAGGTGTCCAATAAGGACTTGTTGATGAATTAATCTGTCAATCAATTCATTCCATAAAAGGGAAATGGGTTCATAAAAAGGTGAACAAATGAAATCAAGCAGACCTTAGGAATCACTCCTCAAAAAGTCTTGAATCATAGGAAATAATGCATATGTCAATAAGGACTCAGGCAAAATTGAATATATTTAAATTTTTCATAAATTCTGACTCTCAAATCTTTAAAATCAAGAGAATGGAATGATAAAGGGAAAACGTGAAAGCCTGTTATGTGCTGTGTCTTACGAAAATGGAAATGGATGGAATTATCCCATTAAAGACAAAGACTCATAATTTGGAGGGAAAAAAATCAGAATTTAAATATATGTTGTTCATAAGAAACTCACAAACACCAAAATGACACACAATGAAAATGAAGAATTGAGAAATACTACCATGAGTGGAAATGTTAATATCAGACAAATAAAATCTAAAGCACAAAAATACCACACAGGACAAAGATGAGCACTTTGTCTTCATAAAAGGTACACCCATAATTTTAAAAAACAACTGTGAGGTGCATTCCATGTGCCTGGCATTACCTTACGCATTTCACATTGATCGTATCATTTAATTTAAGCATCAAAAAAAAGCAACATTTGCACTATTATGATCACCACGCTTTCAGGAAAATCTAGAACTGGTTCATTGTGTGGTAAGCAAGAAAGGAGAATTTGAACTGAGATCTGCCTGACTTCAGAACACAGTTGGGAGATAAAACTTGGGCTCCCATAACATAAAAATACATTCAAAGCTGGGCATGGTGGTCCACACCTGTGATCCCAGAGACTCCAGAAGCTGAGGTAGGAGGATGGCAAGTTCAAGGCCAATCTCAGCAACTTAGCAAGACCCTACACAACTTAGCAAGACCCTCTCTCAAAAAGAAAAAATAAAAAGGGCTGGGGATGTGGCTCAGTGATTAAGCACCCCTGGGTTTAATCCTGGGTACCAAAAAAAAAAACATTCAAAATCTAAGAAGTGAAATTTGTTTTTAAAAAAAAGATATTGAAAGAAATCACTATCACACTAGAGACCAGCATAGCTTCCAGTCTTTGGAAAATCGATAGATAAAACCAAAAGTGTACAGAGGCATTTAGCTCAAGAAACTAGGAAGAAAGAATAAAACTGAGTGAAGAATGAAAACTAAAGCAGAAGTTAATTTATCAGGAAACAGAGAAAAACAGAATTGGAGGATACATTTAAGGGGTTGTTATTTGAGGGGAAAAATAAAACAGTAACGCTTTGGCAAAGCTCATCAAGAAAATTTTTGAAAAATAAAAATAGGAACTTCTCACTAAGAATGACAGGAGGCAGATCTGCAGATGGCAGAGACATTTTCAAATCACTACAGAATAATATACATAGTCCTATGCTAATAAACCAGAAATTCAATTAAATGATCATCCTTAGAAAAACAGCACATTTGAAAATGTCTCAGTAATGATCATGTAATACATTGAGAAATTTGTCAGATAACCAATCCCAGGAAAGGCACCAGGCAGAAAAGGCACGGGGGTCCCAAAAGTTGTTTTATCTGGGGGATGGGGCATTCACTCAAATTTCTCAAAACATTGCAAATTCTTTGCTACTTAAACCCTTCGTAAGCATTAAAAACAAGAAAAGATGGAAGATATCCCAGATGTTTTGGTAAAAATAGAAAAAACTTATCAGAGATAGCAGACCAAAAAAAGTAAACTACAGACAAATTTCACTAATGAATACAGACTCAAAGATCCTAAATATACTATAAATAAATTTAGCCCAACGATGGGAATGAATAATGAGAGAGAGGCTAAGGGTGTAACTCAGTGGTAGAGTATGCACTTAGCATGTGAAAGGCCCTGGCTTCAATCCTCAGCACCCAAAATTAATAATAATAATAATGGCAGAATGAATCAAGTACTGGGGAAGATATTAATGATAAATGTTATATATTGTTTCTATTTTTTATAATGAACATGGTTTTTTTCTTTTGCTTTTTTTAAAATGATAACTATTTCTTTTTCACAGCTTGATAGATTGGCTGGGCTCAGTCAGGTGATTCTTCTGTTCTACATACCACACAATTTTCTTTCCTAGGGAGAAATTAAACCAATGATTATGTCCAGTGATGCACGTACTCTAGCATGTAAATGTAGATTACTTGCAACTTCTCTGAAGAACAATCTAACAACCAAGACCTTAACAATGACCACACTCTTTGACTCAGAAATTCCAATTTTGAGGAACTGCATTAATAGACTGATTACAATAATAGTCCAAGTAGTTGCAAGCCTCCAGTTGCCCTGCCCCTTGGTAATGCTTTATCAAACCGGCTTCATGCTTGTTCCTGTTATATACTCTGACCTAGGGGACAGACTTAATGCGAGCAAACTTAATTCAAGCAAAAACTTGAAGAAAGCTTGTGCCTCACAGCTTGCTTTTCCTGCTCCTTTTGCAACTCTGTGATTGCTATTGAAACATGCTTGGCCCACTGGAGGTGAAATACCACAGTTATCCCAAGCACCTCACCAGCTGGTTACAAATGCATAAGCAGACCTCTCCTAGGTCTGGTGCCTCCCATCCAGACCACAGGAATTAACCACCTGGCCCCAAAATGCAGACCTGCAAAGCTAAATAAATAGTTGTTATTTAATGTCACTAAGTTTTGTGGGATGGTTTGTTACACAGCACAAGCTAACTAACACATGAACTTATCCTTAGGAAATATTCAGAAACAACCATCCATAAAGATAAAAATAAATGTTATTCATGAAGATGGTTAAATAATAGCAACCATTTAGGTAAATTGTGGTACATCTGTTCAATGAAAATCTATGTAGCTATCAAAAATCTTTTCACAGGAAAAGATCTGATATGGAAAAGAAATGTTTGCAATATACCATTTATTACAAAAAGAAGGTCATAAAATAATTATGGTATGAAGATTATTTTGTAACAAAAAGAGAGAGAGAGAGAGAGAAGGGCAAAGGATGTAGCTCAGAGGTAGAGTGGTTGCCAGCATGCATGAAGCCCTGTATTCAACTCCTAGCACTACAAAAAGAAGAAGGAGGAGGAGGAGGAGGAGGAGGAGGAGGAGGAGAAGAAGAAGAAGAAGAAGAAGAAGAAGAAGAAGAAGAAGAAGAAGAAGAAGAAGAAGAAGAAGAAGAAGAAGGAGAAGGAGGAGGAGGAGGAGGAGGAGGGGAGGAGGAAGAAGAAGAAGAGGAGGAAGAGGAGGAGGAAGAAGAAAGGAAGGAAAGAAGGAAGGGAGGGAGGGAGGGAATATGTACACCTTTATATGCACAGAAAAATACTAGAACAACATGCAAAATGTTCAAAATGATTATTTTTCCTTTTGTGTTTTCCTATGGATTTCCTATGTCCTATTTAAAACTTGGGGCTCATAAATTGTCATCAAATTGCTCAGGAAGCTGATCTGGAGCACTGAGTCCACTTAAAGCCACTGCTAAGAAACCAAAGAAGGCACGAAGACAGACAGGCATGAAATCCTCCCGGCACAATCACCGTTGCAGCAGCCTAAGCATAGTGCTTACCAGCAAAACTGGGGAAAGTGAAAGGAAAAAGAACTGGAAGCAGCCATCACATCTGCAATGGCCAATCTGTGAGTTCCAGGATCAGCAAGCTCTCCTGGCTTCTCCCTGCCACTCCTCCTGTCTCGTTCTACTCCGCCAACCTCTCCTTCTCATGTTTCCTTCTTACTTTTTTCTTTATTTACCCATCATTTGGATATTCTCAGAATCTCTTTGGAGAAGGAAGGATTTAGGTAGGTGATGAAAGATGTATCTAAAGATGAAGTGCATCCAAGGTCTGGATTACACCCCACCAGACCATCCCTGGAGTTCAAGAGTAAGTACCAGGGCCACTCCACATCTGCCCTTTAGTCTGAGTGGTCAAGGAATACAGATTTCCAATCTTGCTAAAAGGATGCTAATGAATCCATTCCCCCATGTTACTGAGCTGGTCCCACTCACATGGTATCGGAGATGTAAGATCTGAGATCAGCAAAAAGTTGAGATCAGAAGGGTTGGGTAATAATCCAGTTCTGACGCTAACTTGAAATAAAAACTTTAGAATTTGCTTCATCTCTCTGAACTGTTACTTTCTCCTCAGCAAATGGGTCCTGTGAGCACCAGTATTTTTCTCTTCTATTCAGTGCTATATACCAGTAGGCACTCAATGAACATACCTCAAACCAAAGAATAAACAAGATTATCTGCATCCTCACTTACAATAAAATTTTGCACAAAGACCAGATAAACAGGCATACAAGTTCTTTGAATTCATAAGTCACATTACAAAGATAATGTATGTTTTAATGTTTTATTAATATGAAGTACAAATAATATTGTCTTGGAATTAACATGCTCATCCCCTGCAATAAAGGCTCTGGGGCTTTATAAAACAAGGTTGGAGAATCACTGAAGTAAGAATTCAAGCTCATGACCTTAAAATGATTTAATTCACCCAATCAGCTGACTCTACATCCTGAAGCAACGGAGCTTTTTAAACCCACCTGGTTGTCAGTCTTTAAAGTCCAGGACACAGGTCACAGAAGGGCAAAGGGGGTGTTATTTCACATCATTCTTCTTGAGAAGAATAGAGAAAAAAATTGTGAGCTTTCCCAGCACATCTGTCTACCACCAATTAAAATGAGTGTTAAGGTTTTCACCAAAGATCCCCTCTCAAGGGCTCCCAGTAACAGGTGTATCTTTATCACTGAGACCAAGGGAATCATGTCACTTATTAACAGGCATTTGTTTCAGTAAATGTCCGAAGGGAGATGTGGGATCCAGCCATTTCCCAATTTGCAGACATTTCAAATATGTTGGTGATACAGCTCTGCGAGAGCGTGGGCAGGGGCCCTATGGGGTTTTCGCACATTACACTGGAAAGGATTCTAACTGCACAAGAAGGTAGGTTGTGGGATACCAGCCAAATTAAACACTGACAAATCCCCTTCTGGTCAGAGCCTACAAACTTCTTGTGCTGTTTTTGGTAAAAAGCTCCTCTCCCAGGTCAACATGAAGGGCAGACTTGTGGTCCTCCTTCACAAACGGCTTCATGAATATGCCAGTCACCTAGCCCAGGCTCCAGGGCAACACACCCGTGGAAAACTGGGTGTTGCATCTGAGAGCTGAAATCACCGTAACTGAGCAGTTCTCATTAAACACTCATGCCTCCTCCATCCTAGTACTTTGCTGAACCAGGAATTGTTAAAAATAATGATGATGATGATGATGATGATGATGACGACGACAACGACGACGACCATCTTCATCATCCTTGAAAAACCCTTATACCTCTTTCAGATATGCCCAACATGGGAAATTGGGTAAAGTACTTTGGGAAATGCTGAAGGGAGCCCCTGACCCTTGTTTGTGCATTTTATTGTTTCCAGAAATAATATTTATTAATACATGTTCAACCAGGGGGAAATTGGAGAACACAGAACCCATGTAATACTATGTAGTAGGTTTTGTTGTTATTTTTGATATCAATCTCATTTTATAGTGAGGCAAGGAGCAGATTAAAAACACAAGACTGCATACTTGGTGAGGATCAGAGCTGGGATTCAAACCCAGGCAGGAAAACTCCAAAGTCTTAACCATTATACTGTGTTGGATGTGGATGGATGAATGGATGGATGGGTGGATGGATGGATAGATAAGTGGATGGATGGTTGGTTGGATGGATGGATGGATGGATGGATGGATGGGTAGGTGGGTAGATGGATAGATGAATAGGTGGGTGGGTGGATAGGTGGGTGGATGGATGGATGGATGGATGGATGGATCAATAGGTGGGTGGGTGGGTGGATGGATGAATGGATGCATGGATGGACAGGCAGATGGATGGCCAGTCAAACACTTGCAGATCTCATATTCATCCCACTAGTCTTGGTCATCCATCTATGTCACCACTTACATTATCAATGGAAAAGCAATCATGGTTTCTAGGCACAAGGCCAGAGACCTGTGTCAGGGGTGCTGTGTACTTACCAGTAAGACAATCTAATAACCTGAAGCCTACTCCTCAGTCCCCACACAGAAGTCCCTTTCTGGCAGGTAGGGAAGAAGTAAATCCTTACAGATGAATAGTCAAAGCCAGGCCAATTCAGGGATGGCCCAGACAGGTCACGGTTAAGAAAAACCAGACATGACTAGGATGGTGGAGGAAGCACGGTGAGCTGGTGGTCATGGCAAAACCAACGGTACTTAGTCAGAAGCAGTGGGGTTTGAGGATTTCCCCTTCCCCGACACCAGCACACACTTGAAATGGGAAATGGTTACCAAGCATCGTTTGTCTTGCTAACAGCAGTCAGCTTCCTGGATAAAAAGAACACAGAAAGGGAGCAAGAAAGATAGCCCTGGATGTCCATCCCCAGGACAGCCTGCTCCTGTGGCCCCTCCTGCTATGATGAGAGCCCACCGTCTCCCTGGAGAGGGCTTGTCTTCCATCCCAGGAGACACGAAGCTCATTCAGACAGCTTCCTCCAGCCAAGGCTTTCAATGCTCAGTCCAGCTGTCTCCACAACCTCACACGTCACTTGCACCCAGTATCCGTCCTAGGAGGCAGACTGAATCTAGAGAGAGCATTGATTTACTAGCAAGGACAAGGCAGCCCATTGAGGAGAAAGGACTTGCTTCGATTTTTTTGCTCACTAGGTTTTGCCACCACCAGGCTGGGAAAATGAGAAAGGGATGGAGAGTCAATATTCTAAAGGGGAGGATGAATGAGAAGAAAGCAAATCAGATTCCTGTAGCTAACTGTGCTCAAGAAAAAAAATGCACCAAAGAAGGTCAGTGGGACCCTAATAGAAAAAAGCCAGAATCACACAAATGTTATCCTCGGGGCCTGGCACCCCCCAGCTACAGCATCATTGGAGACTACTACCTGCTGCACAGAAATCCTAAGCAGTGCCCTGGGACTTGGCAATTACTTCCAGAGTCAGCTTCGGAGAAGGAATAGGGTTGACAGATGTCCACCACTCCATCAACCCAAGGCTGGAAACAGAACTTCCTTGCCACCAGTTCCAGTTGTCAGGTAGAGAACTGAGTCAGTCTGCAGTTAGGAGTGTGGGAAAGAGAGGCACAGACCAGAGAGGAGTGTTTGTGGGGAGTGAGAGCCTTTCCTAACTAAATATCCATTCTCCACATCTCCCTTTACTGAGTCCTGATTCAATTTCTTCATGCCACTTATCACACCTTAAACTTCTCCAGGTCTTTCCATATGTTTACTGGTGTGTTGTCTTGTCTTCTTGCAGGAATATTGGCCCCATGAGGGCAGGGAGTTGTCTAAGCCATTCTAGAGCCACAGCGTCGTCTAGTGACCGGGACATAGTGGAGGAGCACAGGATGGATGTGAGGCACAAGGGCTTAGAATGCCTCAAAAGGGAAGGAGATGCCACATTTCCAGGGTCCTGGGATGTGGTGGTCAAACAGGGAGCCCACAAGGAAGGGAAAGAGAATCTGTACATTTTTCTAAAGAAGTCACTGATATTCACAAAGAGAAGCAGAAAAAGGAAAAGGGGAAGAACTCAGTGTTGGTCTGCTTTGAAAAAAAAATATATGAAAATGCTAGTTCTTGCCTCCACATGTATATGATGTGGGGGAAATTGATGGAAGTTCCAAGGAGACTTACTCACACAGAGATGGCCTTGGCCATTGTAGGTGGACATGGTACCTTGAGCACAGCATGAGTACCAGCACCAAGTTAGGGTTTGAATATCAATTCTATAACCTGGTATAAGTAACTTGCACTCTCTGAGCCCATATCCTCTATAACAGTGCTAGGGCTACCAGTATGGTAGCCAATAGCTGCACGTGGCTGTTGAATATTTGAAATGTGGGTAGTTTAAATGAAGACATGCTGTCAGCATGAAACACACCCCAACATTTGAAGACTTGGTATAGGAAAAAAATAAGATAACTCATTAATAATTTTATGCTGAGTACATGTTGATTGGGTAACATCTGGAATATACTGCGTTAAAGAAAACATAGTATCAAAATTAATTTCACTTGTTTCTTTTGACTTTGTAAATGTGATTACTTAGTAAATGTTAAATGGCACACATGTGGCTCACAGTTACAGCTCACACTATAATTCTATTAGACAACACTGATCTGCAAAATATTGTTACAGGGTTGATACGAAGTTCAAAGATGTTATATGTAAAGCATCCTAGGCGTCCAGGTGTGCATTAATTTCCTTCCTTCAATTTAATCCCATCTACCAGCAAGCCCTTTCAACTCCCCTATCTTCCCACGTCTCTCCATCTGCACTGCTGCCGCTATAGACACGCCATCATCTCTTGTCTGGATGTCGTCGGCAATTATCTCCTGACTCATCAGCCAATGGAAGAGGTTTCCAATATGAATCGCATCCTTTCCATCTTCCCTAAAACTCTCCCAGCGCCTCTGACTGTACATAGCCCAAAAGCTCACCCTGGCCCATGCAGTCATGCCATTTGCCCCCCCACCTCCCACCACCCTCCCACACCCACTCCACCGCAGCCACGCAGATCGGGTCCAGCTAATTTCCTCCCTAGGAACTTTGTATCACCCACCCCATGGCCCAGAATGGTATTTCCCCCCAATTTTTGCATGTCTGGCTCTTTCACATCTTGTAGCGCTCAGGTCACATGATACACTGTTAGGAAATCCTTTCCCATCGAAAGTAACTATTCTCCACACCTTTATCACCCTTTACTGGGTCTTGATTCAATTTTTTCATGACACGTATCACAAATTGAACTCACCCAGTTTTCCGATTCACTTCCTGGTGGTGGTATCTGTCTTCTTGCAGGAGCGTCAGCTCCGTGAGGGCAGGGAGTCATGGACCCATTCTGTCCCCCACTGCATAGTCTGGTGACTGGGACATGGCTGGTACCCAACAAATGCCAATTTGACAAATGGATGTGTTAGCTGCAACTATAGAGGAATTAGAGACCAGGTCCAGAGAAAATCTTCCCAATCCTACTTCTGGGTCTATATTCAAAAGAAGTGAAAGCAGGAAAGCGTTACATGCACATCCATGTTCACAGCAGTATGATTCACAATAGCCAGGAAGAGGAAGCAACCCAAGTGACCATCCACAGATGAACAGATAGGCAATACGTGGTCTGGACATACAATGGAGTATTATTCAGCCTTAAAAAGGAAGGAAATTCTGATACATGCTGGAACATAGATAAACCCTGGAGACATTATGCTAAATGAAATAAGCCAGTCACAAAAGACAAATACCATCATGGCACTTATATAAGATATCTAAAGTAGTCAAACTCATAGAAACCGAAAGTGGAACAGTGGTTACCAGAGGCTGGGGGGAGGGGAGATGGACAAAGGGTATTTTCCTCAGTTTTATAAGATGAAAATATGTTCACAAGACCTGTCTCACACCAGGTGAATACACTTTACACAACCGTATGTACACTTAAAAGTGGTTAGGCTAGCAAATCTCATGTCATGTATTTTGTATCATAATTTAAAACTTTAAAAAAAAAATAAAGTCTCCACCTACTCCCCAAAAGAGAGGAGGAAACTGTAGCTACGTCAGCTAAAAGGAAGGAAGCAGAAACAACTGGAATTGAGAAAAGTCAGGGAGAAGAGGAGTTGATGCAGAGCCTGATCCATAGCATTGTTAACTCTTCAGCCTTAAGATACAGAGACCCATGGGCCTGGGACCCCTTGAGTAGCACAGAGTAGTCAGAAGGAGAGGATTCTATTCCCCTTCGAATCACTGCTAAAAATTTCTAGAATCTGCTGTGAAGACCTACTTAGGGATGTAGGCATGGATTCTTATCAGTGCATCAGTCAGCTTTGTGTCACTGTAGCAAAACGTCTGAGATCATTAATGGATAAAGATAAAAGGTTTATTTTGGCTCACAGTTTTGGAGATTCCAGTCCATGATCAATTGGCCCTGTGGCGTCGGGCCTACCATAAGGAAGCTAGCACATCTCAGTGGGAGTGCACGGCACAGCAAAATCACTTACTCATGGCCAGGGAGAAAAACCAGAGTGGAGGGGTCCAGGATCTCACAGTCACCTTCAAGGTCACATTCTCAATGATCTAAAGCCCTCCCACTAGGCCCCGCCTCTTAAATGTCCCTGTTTAAGGACAATGTGTCAGTAGTTCCGCACTGGGGACTAAGCCTTTGACACATGAGCTTTTTGAAGACATCCAAGATCCAAAGCATAGCAGTCAGAATGTTGCTTAAAATAGTGAGAAATGGAAAATGCCACAGAGAACCTATCAGGTATAGACCGGTCAAAGCATGCAAAGGAGACTACAGAGTCATATGGAAATGTGACTTGAGATACAGGTAGTATCCTGTGTCATTGTGACCCTATTTGCATGTGTGTGAGAGACAGAGACAAGGATAATACCAAGTCTTAACATTTCTGCATGAAGAGTTATTTGCTTTCTCTGAATTTCATAATGTCTTACAAGAAATACATATTGCTATTGCAATGAGAAAAACTTATTCGAAAGAAGAAAATATGGCAGGGGAGAAAAAAAGCATTTATAAGGAAACCCTAGAGGATCCCAGAGCAAATTCGAGTACCCTACATTTTGATGACAAGTAAAAATTATTGCACAGAAAGAATCCCCAGTAAGGAACCGAAAATACAAAACTTCAGTTATGTAACTCAGAGAGACCTGCAGAGGCTGCCAGACACCCACAGAGACCCAAACAGACCTTTTGGAACTCAAATCAGGGCAGAGAAAACACACACAAAAAAGTAATAGGGCCCATCCGGAGAGTAAAGATTAAGCATGCAGAAACACAGACACAAAAAGGCCCCGTAAGAAAGAGGAGAAGGAGGAGGCAGGGGTTCACGCCTCTCTCAGGTACCAGAGCAGCCTTGTGGCAGGGGAAGGGGGAAGTTCTCAAAGCTCTTTCCCCACACCCCTCCTAGGGAGCCCCTATAATTAAGCTAATACTAGGAGGAACAAGCCCTTCTATTTAGTTGTCATATGCATGAGCACAAGAGGTGAGTCAGGCAGCTCCCCCTGCAGAATGGAAAAGACCCAGAAGCCTGCCAGCTGACCTAGCTTCTACAGTGGTGCCTGAACTGGGGTGGAGAGGCACACAAGTTTCTACTGTGTGATTCCCCGAGAGTCCCATCAAGACAAGGGACAAATAACAGTAAGAGTAAACACTTTCAGAATGTCTCTTGTGCCAGGTCCTGTTGCAAATCCCCGTAGAGTAATCCCTGTTTATCCACAGGGACACATGCCAAGACCCCCAGGGGACACCTGGAACTACAGATAGTACCAAACCCTCCATATGAGCAGAGACACTGAGATAGTTGATCTGATAACTGAGATGGCTAAGTGACTAACAGGCAGGTAGCATATACAGGCTGGATATGCTAGAGAAATGGATGATTCATGCGCTCAGCAGGATGGAACAGGAGAGCAGGAGATTGCCAGCGTGCTATTCAGAACAGCACACAATTTAAAACTCATGAATTATTTATTTCTAGAATTTTCCATTTAATATTTTCAGACCAAAGTTGACTGTGAATAACTGAAACTGCAGAAAGTGAAACCAGGGATAATGGGGGACTACTATATAGATCCCCACAATGACTTCATCTTCATAATGACTCCATGAAATAGGCATTTTTATTTATATTTATTTTATTTTAGCAGTACTGGTAACTGAAACCAGAGGCACTCTATCACTGAGCTACATCTTCAGTCCTTTTAATTTTTTCTTTTGAGACAGGGTCTCTCTAAGTCACTCAGGCTGGCCTTGAAGTTGGAATCCTCCTGTCTCAGCTTCCCAGGTCACTGGCATTACAGGTGTTTGCCACCGTGTCTGGCTGAGATAAGTATTTTTATTATCCCCATTTTAGAGATAAGAAAATTGAGATGCAGAGAGGTTAAGTAATTTGCCCAAGGTCACACAGTTAATCAATGACAGAACCAGGATTCAAACTCAGGAAGTTGGGGTTTCCCTTGGAAATCCCAACAACCACGAGAGTTTTTCCCAGACTACTGTGACATCTGTTTGCAGGAGATTTATCTCAGTGAAAGCTGCATAGAAAGCCTTGGGGTCAAATATACTGTTGCCCTTCATCACAAGCTATGAAAATAGCCCAAACTGATTCTGGTAAACCACTTTCCACCCCCATGTCAGTCCAACTTCAATCGAAGGCCCTCAGTATTCTCACCTTCCTGAGTGCCCACAAAACATGAAACCGAGGGGCTGGGGCTGGGGCTCAGCGGTAGAGCACTTGCCTCGCACATGTGATGCACTGGGTTCGATCCTCAGCACCACATAAAAATAAATAAAGATATTGTGTCCATCTACAACTAAAAAGGTATTTTTAAAAAAACAACATGAAACCCAGCTCTCAGCAGAGGCCATGCTGCACCCAACCACGGCACCACCCTGCCTCTTCAGAGCTCAGACTCTGCTGCCAGATAGACAAGTCAAACTGAGCCCTTCATTGTCCGGCGGCCTGCCCTGCAGGAAGCTGGAGAAGCCCTCTCCATTCCTCCATCCCCTGCCCCGTCTACAACAGGGGGAATCCTAGCACTTACAGCCCACCCTCACGGCTCACAGGTTCCGTATTTACATGTTCACCTTCTTGCTAAAGCTCATGCACATGGCACTTTCAGGCTCATTCACAGACACGTGTGGAGCAGCCAAGCTGGAATCACCTGACCCACGTGCTCCCAGCTGAAGTTGAACAGAGATGTTCTGCCTTCTTGTCTCAGTTCTCATGCTCTGGATAAAATGGTTTCTTTTGTTGTTTTGTTTTGTTTTGTTTTTGTAGTAAACCAGCCCTATGATTCTCACATGTTTGTGGGGTTTGTTGGTGATTTTTCTGTAAAAATGGCCCTCGTGGTTAGTGTTGAAGTGCTGTCTAGTGGTCCTGAGGGCAGGAAGATCACATGTCACATGTGTGTTACATGAACTTCTTTCAGGCACCAGTTGTAATGTGTGGGCTGTGAGTTGGATGTTGATGAATCAATAATATTTATTAAAGTGTCTCTCTACAGAAACACACATTAAAAAAAAGAAAAAGAAAAACAATGTTACAGATCTACCAGCTGATGAAAATCTTGTGACCAGAGACTCACAGGAACCTAACTTTGCTTCTCCCCAGGAGCAGTGGTTCAGTACTCACTAATTCAGTATTTGCGATGACTTTACAGAACACGAGTCCTGCAAATAACAAAAACTGACTGTCCTTCATATTACTGTTGGTCTTCAACGAGCTCACATCACTAGGGTGCTTAGATGGTGCTTTGACTCATCATTTAACTGCTGCAGAGGCATATTTCATTTCCATTTATGAAAACTCTCACCTTGAAGATTCAGATAAAATCAAAGAAAACTAGGTCCCTGCACAGAACAACTTTCACTATTTATTTTCCTTCCACATTTTTTATGTGTGCATTATAGTCGTACATGATGGTGTTTTGTTAGAACAACTAACCTTCTTAACTTGAACTGAGCAGGACAATTGAGTGGCCCAGACAAACCTACAGGAAGTTTAGAGCCAGGCATGATGGTGCACACCTGTAATCTCAGCTACTTAGGAGGCTGAGGTAGGAGGCTGAGGTAGGAGGCTTGCAAGTTTTAGGCCAGCCTCAGCAACTTAACGGAGCCTTCAGCCACTTAGTGGGCCCCTGTCTCTGAGATAAGACATAAAAAGAACTGGGGGTTATAGTTTGGTGATTAAGCATCCCTGGGTTCAATCCCAGCAGAAAGAAAGAGGCAGGTGGAGAGAGAGAAAGGGGGAGAGAGAGAGTTTGATGGGATGGTACAGCAGTGGCAATGAGCTCAGAGTCAATAGCTGGCTATAGACTGAGGAAGACTTCGGTGAACATCCATGGGGGTTACCAGCCCAGGATCCACTCTCCTTGGGAGCAGCTTTACATGGGATCTTGGTGGAGTCAACGATTCAAGAATGGACTCGAGGTAGGTCATTTAAAACTTCTCTGCTTGAAGTTTGCATATTCCACCGAGTTATTCATCCCATCGATGTTATCTTGAAGGGATGGGTCATTACTTGCTGCTTCCTAGATTCCTAGAGCTTTCTTAGTTCCAGAACTTTGTAACATCGAATTCTTCATCTTTTCCTTCATATCTCTGATTTTGCCCATATCCTTCTATTAAATTCATTTTGCTTAAATGAATCAGAACCCATTTATGTTACTGGCAAGCAAAAGATGATGTTTTTTCCATGACCCTTCCTTGTCACTTTAAGTCTCAAAAAAAAAAAAAAACACAGAAATTCCAGTGCTAACCACTTTCCCCAATCAAACACTTTGCTTTCACTGGTAGTGATCTGAGAGGAAAAGACAGGACAATCACATCTGTGAAATACCCAGATGTCCTTAACTCAACTCAGCTCTTCCTGCTCAAATAAATTTCACACCAAGTTTCCAAGAGATCTCACAAATAAGATCACCAATCCCCTGCCTAGGATCCCAGAGTCCTGGAGGAAAACACTAAGAGGTACGAAATGTCCTCCAAAAGATCAGGAAACAATGGACGGCAGACAAAAGAGCCAGCCATACAGAGGGTGAAGCGTATCCTTCTACCCCTATTTCCTCTTGTGTGTATTTCATTTTGGTTTTGGACAGTTGCTCATCTGGTGGGCAGGGGAAGTGTGACATGGTCTATGCTCTGGACTCGAGCAAAGCCTTCCTCAGTGTTGCTTGTGATAGCAATGATGGGAATGATGGGAAATGTGCTGCCTTCTAGGACGGTCTGGAAGACTTGTGACAAGCCAAATTTCCACGGCCAAACAGACCTGATTGATACAGTCGGCCTTGATGCACCAACAAGTAAAACTGCATCTAATTGTTTCATACCTAACTTCCCCAGTAGAACTACGAGTGAAGGGATCACATCTGTCTTGGTCCCCATCATATCTCCTGGGGATCTAGCCTGAGGCCTGGTACACAGGAGTGAATTCAGAAAACTACTGAAGGCATGCAGGCATGGGTGGACCCATGAGCTCGGGTCGACCAGGTGGGAGCCCTCCACAACAGCTGTCAACATAAACACCTACGGGGGGTGAGGAGACTGTACACGAGGCAATAGGACTGGAGAAGCCCACGTCAGTCCAAAAGGCTCAGCTGCTCCTTTGTTCTTACCCCGGTGCCATGAGAGAATACTAAACCTCAGGGGGACCAGTTATGATCATCTTTAAAAAGGTACCTAAATATAGGCATTTTATTATGGAATTCTCCTACTTTTAAATACAAACTTTTTTAAAAATATATTTTAACTATTTTCATTTGAGAAAAACATGTCTAGGGAGAGATCCAATCTTTGGACAGCCACTGTGAGTTCTGATTAAGAGGGACCTTGGGAGTCGTGCATGGTGGTGCAAGCCTGTAATTCCAGCACTTAGGGAGGCTGAGACAGGAGAATCGCGAGTTCAAAGCCAGCCTCAGCAAAGGCGAGGCGCTAAGCAACTCAGTGAGACCCTGTCTCTACATTTAGGTCTCTGACCTCAGTCCTGTCAGTATTTTGTTGTTGTTTGTTTGTTTGTTTGTTTGTTTGTTTTTTAATAAGGGAGACAAGATCCAGTGAATCAAGTTCAAGAATGACACACAACTCAAAAGGCAATCGGCCATGCTGGAAGACAGCAGTAAGGTTTCAAACCCAGGGAACAGAATGGATTTAACATAAGCACGTATAAGGCCTGAAAACCCCACTTTCAAGTCCAGAAACACTACTCAGATTAAGAAGTTTCCAGATGAAGTATTCCTGAAAGCACTTAAGGATTTCATTAGGCAAAAAGCTCAGTGAGTCAGCAGTTAAAGAGGGTCTCCAAAAATTAATGATTTTAGGTTAATTGGAATATATTATTCACATTGCTGATTGGTGGCTCACATTTTATTTGACCCACAAGTTGCTTCTTTTCTTTTAAAAAGTAAATATATTACCAACACTCCAAAATGAGGAAATTTCCCATAAATATCCTGATTGCCTACCTCTCCTGGGGAACAAAAAATAAAATATGACATCACTGGACCCGAATTCCCACACTGGCAAAAGCACCTTGAGCTGAGTAGTGATCACCCCCTTAGGATGGGGTAGGCACCCTGTACTTCACCACAGTCCCCAGCATTCCCATCATTAATACTGTCAGTTGCCAATTCACATGACACATGTACTGTTATTTTTTCCTATGACACTTAAGAGAAAGCAAACCTTCTTTTGTACCCATATCTTTATGAAAAGAGTGAAAATACAGGTTATGCTGAAAAATATGCACATTTCCAAGAAATGTATATTTCTTTGTAGAGGTGAAGAAAAGTGTTAAGGTTTAATATACAATTATTTCTTCTCTCTATTTAAGACAGTCACCTGGCTCCTATAGGAATTTGAATCTACAGTACATCCCCCTGCCCAATCTAGAACACAGGACATGATGGTTCACCCCTGTGTCATGATAACCAGACTCAAGCTGAATTATTACATGGGAATTCAGAACCCATTATTTATAAGGTGCATGGACAAAGAAGAGAATTAAGAATGAGTTAAAGAAGTTTTTGTTCATCCAGGCAATGGAATTCAATGCTCCTACTTCTTTAAAAATGTCTTTATGTTCTAACGTGGAAGATCCACGTTATTGGTGAAATCAGAAAGTTGTAGTAGAAGTGCATGTTTAGACTAATGCTATTTTAGTAAACACACGAGTCTGTGGGTGTGGGTGTGCATTTGTTATAAGCACAGAAGAGCAGTGTTCCCTTCCAACCTCGAAATCCAAGGGTTCCCTGGAGTTTCCACATCCATGACAGCCAAATATAAGATCAGGAAATGGCCAAGTGATTTACAGAGGCAGGAGGCAAGAATCTAGAGTAATTAGAGGTAAGTGTGCTGGGGAGAGTGTTTAAAAAAATAATAATTTTGATGAGACTGAGTGACTGGGGAGACTTGAAAAGCGGCCAGAGAAAGAGGGATCTTGAAATAGACAGACTGATAGCAGCTGCCTCTAGAGGACATCTCTGGAGGTCTCTGCACATCCCTGGCAGACTTCTCTGGACTGCCCCAGCCATCACCTACAAGAGTGGACCACAGCTATAGCACCTCTATGTCCACAGACCCGGGCCACAGCTGACGCGACCAGGGTGGGCCTCTGACTCCGAGGAAAACCAATCAGATTGCCCCAGAAATTTGAAATTAGACCAAAGAGATGCTATCTGTCCTGATGGGACCAGAAAAAGCAGGGTTGACCCAGTGCAGACAGGGACCAAGAAGGATAATAGAGAAAGGAGAAAAAGACAAAGAGGAATAAAAGAAAAACCCGAGGCCCAGAGACTGAAGTCGCACAGCTGCCTGCATTCCTGATGATCTTTTAGTTCTTCTATACCCAGTCACTCCTGAAGCCCATTTGAATTTCCTGCCTTTCGTTCACATATGATGACCTCCAAAAAATTATAATCATAATGACAACAACCGTAATAGCTCAGGCCAGGAGATGCTTCCCATCTGTTCTGTACATGAAATCATCTAATTTTTCTTAAAGTCCAATGAGGTAGAGAATATTGTATTCACGCTCCTGTTTTCATGGGTGAGATAATGGAGGCACAGAGAGGTAAAGTAACGTCCCCAAAGCTGCCCAGCTAGGATGTGGCAGAGACGGACTCTGGACCCCAAGAGCATGCCACCCGGGGCCTTCTATGTAATGACTTCACCTTTTGGCTGACGTTGGCCTAAGTGAATTTCCATCACTTGTGACTCCAAATATCTTGCCTGAGACACAGAGAGGCCACATGGACTTGAGGGAAAGCAGCCACCTGGAAGGGGACACTACCAGTTCTTTCTGCTAAATTGGCCGGCAAGAGACTGTTTCCTGAAATGAGGTGGCTGCTGTCACCTGGGCCTGCAGCCACAAAGAAAGTCATGGTGAAACCACTCCAGCCTGGATTTAGCATCCCTTCAACAATTGTGTGCACTGAGCACCCACGAGGTGCCAGCTACCATCCTAGGTGCTAAAGAAATAGAGACCAAGACAGGCAAGAGCTCTGCTGTCCCAAAGCTTGCATTTTGCAAGAGAAAGAGGAGCTAACCATTTCAGTTACAGAGGCTGTGAAAGAAGAAGGAGAAGAAAGAAAGAAAGAAGGAAAGAAAGAAAGAAAGAAAGAAAGAAAGAAAGAAAGAAAGAAAGAAAGAAAGAAAGAAAGAAAAGAGGGAGGAAGGGAGGGAAGAGAGGGAAGGAAGGAAGGAAGGAAGGAAGGAAGGAAGGAAAGAGGGAGGGAGGGAAGAAAGGGAAGGAAGGAGATAAGAGAATGTTAGAAGGGTAGCTGGGGACAGTTTAAGAGGTGACCTTTTCAGCTGAGATGCAAATGATAAGAAGCTAAAGGATGTCATCGTCCTGGGGAAGAGATACAGAGGGGCACAGGGGTAGGAACAAGCCTAGTGAGCTCAGGGACCAGAGACAAAGCAGAGTGGCTGCAGCCTTATTCATTCCCTCATATATCTATGTGGATGCTACGGTGTGGCAGGCACATGGAGAGAAAGATGACCACGATTTAGTCCCTCACCTCACACAACACAGGGGCTAGTGACAGATAGGTTGCAAACAGCCAGCTGTTCCCTCCTGCCTGTGTCCACACCCCCTGCCATGTGGCTCTGCACCTCCTCCCCTTAAGGGATAGAGCCTATCACCCACTTCTTGAATCTGAAATGGCCATGACTTGTTTGTGGACAGCATGCAGAACACGGCAGAAGAGACCCTGCATGGATTCAGAAGCTAACCCTTGTAGGGCTGTGCTCTGAGTCTCAGAACCTCTCCTACCACTGCACAAAAAAGCCCACAATGTCTTCTAGGCAAGGAGACACAGGGCCCGTCTCCCTGTTGCTGTGGCCAGCACACGGCTGGACATGTGAGGGAGGCCATCCTAGGACAACTAAGGGACCTGCTAGCTGACCACAGATAGGCAAGCCCAGTTAAGATCAGAAGAACCACCCAGCTGACCTATAAACCAGTGTGCAGTTTAGGGGGTGTTTGTTACAAGTAAGTAGCTAATCCCTACACCTAGGGTAGATGCTCAAGCAACCCTCCCTGCGGGCCCTACTCACAGGAAGCAACTATTCTGAGGTGCTACAAGGAAGTCCCAAGTGAACAGTTAGAAGGAACCTCTGGTTAAGGTTGCTGGCCCTGTAATCAAACACAGCAGGCTTGAAATCCCACCCTTTCTCTCTTACCAGCTAGAAGAAGTGATCTAACCTCCCTGAACCTCTGTTTCCTTTTCAGTGATGCTATGCATTGCCCTCAAATGCACATGTTGTAACTTAACCCCCAAGGTTACGGTATTGGGAGGTTTAGGAAGGGATGAGGAGTTAATGTCCTTATAAGAGGGCTTGAGGGCTGCTTCTCATGTTCTCCCTTTGAATATGCCTCTGTCTATGCTCTGAGAAAGAAAGAAAAGGGGTCTCGAGGGAGAGGGTTAGTCCTTTTTCCTCCCTCTTTCCCCATTTCTTATTCCACCAGGTGAGGACCCAGCACTCATCCCTTCCAGAAACATGAGGTCAGAATGGCATGACCTTGAACACAGACAGTGACCCCTCACCAAACACCAGATCTGCCAGTGCCTTGATCTTGGATTGCCAACCTCTGGAACTGGGAGAAAACAATTTCTATTATTCATAAATGACCCAATGTATTAGTGAGTTTTACATTGCTAGTAACCAACTTAGAGGAGGAAGGGTTTATTTGGCTCATGGTTTAGCCCATGGTGAGCTCACTCTGCTGCTCTGGGCCCAGGTTGCGGCAGAGCAACATGGGGAAGGACCCAGTGGAGGAGTGCTGCTCTCTTTATGGCCAGGAAGTCAAGAGAAAAGGGGGAAGAGCCGCAGGGAAGATGCACCTTCCAGAACACGCCCCCAATGACCCACCTCCCCGAGCCACGCCCCACCTGCCTGCAGTTACCCCCCCAGTCAGTCCTTCAAACTAGAATGAACTGATTAGGTCGCAGCTCTCACAATCCAATCATTTCACTTCTGAATATTCCTGCATTAACCCAGGAGCTTGTAGGGGACACCTCATATCCAAACCATATCACTCAGGCTGTGCTATCTTGTTATAACAACCCAAAAGGATTAATACACTTGATAATAGAATAAATGAATACGGTACATCAGACAGTACCTAGCACATAGGACAAGCTCATGTAAGTGTTTGCAATTTTTATATATGAACAAAAGAGAGAAATTCCCCCATGTGAGGAATGTATCACCCACACACTGGTGGTGTTTGAAAGAATTTTAGGCAGAATATAGACATGGCATTCAACCACATCAGACCACATGCTCCCTTTGTGATTCTCTTTCAATCCTACTGATTTATTAGAGAACAAAGTCTTGGTTTGGTGCTGACATGCTTTGAACACCACTCACATCTGTTAAACTCCCTGTTTCAAATTCACATCCTGGTGGCCCAAAGTACCTACCTAGGATTTCATAATGTGGTTTTGATCATTTATATAGTTGCTGATTATTCATGGCAATGCTGTTTATCCATTTGTATCATGAAAAAATTCCCTTTAAAATAAAACGTGTTGGAATGAAAACACTGAAATCATTTTTTTAAACATTTTTTAAGAGAATGATAGGTGTAACCTGCAGATACAGTAAATATCATGAAGAGCAGGGTATTAGAGAAGACTGGAATAAGGAAAAAATAGAATTTGGAATTTCCCCTAATTCAAATTCCAGCTTAGCCAAGTTACCAGCTACGTCAATGTACTAATCAGCTTTTGCTAAGTAAGGCTGTAATAATAAGCATCCCCAAAATTCTAGAGACTAATGATACTCAAAGTTTAGTTCTGGTTCATATCATTGCAGTTGTCTGTGGCCCTATGGCTCTGCTCCATGTCTTTTCCATCCCAGAATACAAGCTAAGGAAATGCCCTTTCTTTAGTCTTGTGCAAAGGGGGAAAGAACAACAGCCAAACCAAGTAACAGCTCTTCAAGTTTTTGTGTAGACATAAAGCATATCATATCTGCTTACATTCTACTGGCCAATCCATATGCCATGCTCCCTATCTACACAACAGAAAAGTATCACTGTCTTGCAATTAGGCATGGTTAAGTCACAGAGCAAGGGGTGAAGATGTATAATCCTCTTACGGGAACAGGAGCAAGTAATTGGGATAATCATACAATCCACCACAGTGACCTAGGGCACTTCATCTCACTTCTGTATCTCCATCTGTGAAATGAGTGTTCTTACCTCAGTCAGAGTCAAGGTCCATAAATATGAGTTCCCTTCCCCTTTCTCATCTGCTGAAATTCATGTAGCAACTCAAACCAAATTCAGAAAGACCTCGAGAGACCAACCACATTCCAAAGTTTGCTCCATGCTGAGTGTGGTGGCACACATCTTTAATCCCTGCAGCTCAGGAGGCTGAGGCAGGAGGATCACAAGTTCAAAGCCAGCCTCAGCCAAAGCAAGGCGCTAAACAAGTGAGACTCTGTCTCTAAATTAAATACATAATAGGGCCAGGGACGTGGCTCATTGGTCGAGTGCCCCTGAGTTCAATCCCTGGTACCCCCCTCCCACACCAAAAGAAAAGTTTGCTCCAAGATCTGTAACCAGTCAAAACAAACTCAAGTGGCCTTGATTCCTCATGTGAGAAGGGCACTATCTCACTGGGCACAGTTCCCTATATGCCATTTATGTCACTCCTTGATGAAAATCCTAGTGGACAGGCGCTTACCAGTTCTGGAACTAAAGAGAAAATGTCAGGAAAATGGTTCTATTCACTGACATCACAGCATTAGTATAGTGATTGAGGACACGCAATTTAGAATTTAAATCACAGCTTTACCACGTTATAGGACCATGAGCAAGTTAAAATAACTGAGCCTCAGATTATTTATCCACAAATAGAGACAACAAACTATTTAATAGGTTACTATGAAAATTAAATGAGATAACTCATATCTATAGCTTGCCAATACATATACACCTGATCCAAACACAGTTTCAGTAAGTAGGAACTCTTGTTAATCAGAATATGTCCCAGAGAACAGAAGTTCAAGGATTTCAAAAATTAATCTTTTGCATCCAGTATAGGGAAGTCCTTGCTTATGCCTACTGTGTAAGCCTGAATTTTAATATTTGTTTCTCTTTCGTTGATCTGGGTCAGTGTGCTCTCCCTGGGAATTCCATAGAGATAGCTTGACCTTGCCTCTGTCTGTAAAGGATTTTCGATTCCTTTTTAAGGACCTAAAGCAAAACAACGTGCAGAGGTCATTTCTGAAAGTGACAAATGGAAGTGAACCATGGCAACATTGGTTCCTCCAGTCTTCTGTTCACCTGCTATTTCAGCAAAAGGCTGCTGTCAGGGTCTCCGGAGACCCTCAGAAAACAGACCCTAAGGGCAGATATCTACCTACCATTCTTTGGAGCTGCGGTGGATGTTTCTAGCAATGAAGTTTGTTCCCATTCCCAGATGGAGGTCTTGTCACCAATTACAGAGAAAAGAGATGAATAATTAAACAGACTTCTCTCTGGAGATGCCACATGGGAAAGCCTGGCAAATAGTGAACGGTGAGCAATCTCTCTGTGGTTCCCAGCAGGTTGGTCTATTGCTAAGTCTGCTCAGGACTTCAAAATTTGCCCAGGACTGCATGAGTTGGGACGCTCAAACTCTGAGCCTCTGTTTTCTTACCTTTAAAGTGGGAATAATGAAAAAAATCAAATAAAGTGGGAATAATGGATTGATACTCTGTAAGGTTTCAAGAGCTAAACCAAGAAGAAGGGGGTGAATCCTTCCAGGCATTAGGGGGGGACACAGGACTTAGGACTTGATGAAAATAGACCAGGATAGCACAGGCAGAAATAGCCAGCAAAGGACTGGTGTCTGGAAGAGTAAAGCAAACATTCCTACAAATCAATATTGAAGTGTAAAAAAAAAGAGCCTGGGGCAGAGGGAGGTCATAGAAAATTAAATGTTCAGTAAGTGTGTAAAAAGGTGCTCAGTCTTACTAATAATCAAGAAAATGCTCCTTAAATGCCATTTTTCTCCCATCAGACTGGCAGAAATGTGAAAGGCTAATGATAACATGATTAGGGAAAGATGCAGAGAAATGTAAACGCATGCTGCGGGTGGGTGGGGACCCCCGTCCAGCCACTTTGAAGAACATTTGGCAATATCTATTAAAAGCTGAACCAGTCTACACCCTGGCCCAGGCATCATACTTGTCAGGAACTAGAGAAACACTTGTATATGTATGAGACATATGTGTGATTCCAAAAAGGAATCTAAGTGTTCTTCCACGGGGGAGTGACCGATATTCATGGGAGCAAGTTCATACTATGGAATACTACGGAGTTCTACAGGAGACGCCTAATCTACAAACAAGGGAGACCTCTGGGGAAGGGAGAGGGGACCTGGATCACCCTGTCAGAACAGTCTTGAGCATCATTTGTAATTGATAAGACTGTACTTATGTGTTTCTTATGAGTGTCATTTTTTTTTTTAACACAGCAAAACAACATCACCCTATCATCCATGGTGGGTCACAAAATCTAGCTGACTCCAGCATCAACAGAAGATGCACTTATGGGGATAAATATGGCCATAATTATTACCACATGACTGAGGCGTCTCCTCTCCTGATGTTCTCTCTTTCCTCTGAGAAACAGAAAACCACAGCACACCTGGCTTTTTGCGGTTCTATTGGCCTAGAGAGGTTTAATCCCTTCCCAGGGGCGATAATTAACATTTTTAATGCAGGCAATTTACAATCAATAGCGTTAACAACCGCTGCTCTTCTCTCCTTTCACTTGGGTGTGAAAAGAAGTGAAAATACATTAGAGATGGAGGAAGAGTAAAAAGAATTCCCGACAGGTAGCCCCGGAACCTAGGGGCACTTTGGCCAGGCAGAGGTTCTAAAGTCAGGAAAGAGAAGGAGAGAAAGGAAAGAATACAAGATCTAAAAGGCAAACTCTAGCAAGACATGCAGATTCCTTCATAGTCTATGTGTAAGTCTACCTTTCCAGAACCTTCACTCAGCTCCTTCCATCCTGGAGGGGCAGAACCGGGGCCAAGTGTAAACTATGAGACCTTTGATGATGAAGGAGAATTCCTTCATTATCATTATCTGGTGCCAACACAGAGGCACCAGATGAAATGTAGCAACCAGTGCAGCAAGAATCCATTCCAATCTACCTACTGTTTCTCATATCTCAGATACTCTAGCCCTAAGAAATATCTTATCCTCTGGGCACAGTGGTGCATACCTGTAATCCCCATATAATCCCAGATATTCAGGAAGCCAAGGTAGGAGGATCACAAATTCAAGGCCAGCCTCAGATTAGCAAGAACCTGTCTCAGAATAAAATTTAAAAGGTTGGGAATGTAGCTTAGTAGTAAAGCACCCTGGGTTCAATCCCTAGTATCATTAAAAATATATATATAGGTTCCTGGTTTAAGAGTGTATTTTTCTCTTTCCCAGCACTTATCACAATCTATAACAATGATGTTTTGTTTGTATACATGCTTATTGTCTGCTTTCAGCTATAATGTAAGGAGCTATATGAGGAGCAAGGACTTTATCTTACTCACTGCTATATCCATAGTATACAGCATGCAGGAGGTGCTCAATAAATATTCTTTGAATCTGGAAAGTGGGGATACTTCCAGCAATACAACGAGAAGCCTGAAACAGAGCTAGCGATGGAGAAAGCTAGCTGAACAGATAGTGAGTGGTTAGGAAGAAGAATGGGAAATGGCTGTTTTGGAGGAGACCATTTCTGTTTGTAAAGGGAACAGATCCCAGGGATCCTCTGCTGTGATTCCATGGATTGCTTAGAAGTTACAACCTTTCATGTCAGTAGCCCTACAAATGGGAAAAGGAGACTCTCCTTACTAAGTTTCAAAGTTTGACCTCAGCTTAGCTAAGATTTTACTCCATAACCTGTAACAGGCTGGTACAAAAATATAAGCAGCAGCAACTTCCTCTTTTATTTAAAAAAAAAAAAAAAACAACTCACTGAACTCTGCACTTCCTCTCTTTTAACCACAACTTACTACTGACTTTTACTTTGGTAAAAATACTGCCAAATAAATAATCATCCCACACCTTGCTGGTGCTGACTGATAGTTTCAATCCAAAACTGCCTGGAATATTGCCTACTGCCTGTACATCTAATAGAGGAACCACTCCAGGCAAGATGATCAGAAGGGAACGGAAGGACTCAAGGCTGGTACAAAACTGCCCAGCTTAGCTTTGTTGATGCTACAGTTCCACTCAGAGAGCAGACGCTTCCCATGCAAAAAATGAAACTGAGCCCAAAGTAGAAGCCTATTCTAAGGCACAAATCCACAGCCAGGTACCCTGCAGAAAGCTGGGACACTGGTTTCAACAGCCTGACTTTGGTCCCAGGCTCTGCCACTTACTAGTTCTGTGACTTTGGAGAAATGACTTCCCCTCTCTGGGCATCTGTTTTCCCATGTGTTAGAGAGAAAGGTTTGTTTTTGCTATGGGTGAGCAATCCTCAACTGGACCCAATCTTCCTGCAGATAACAAATATAAAATCTAGACCAGAAAAGGAAAACAAAAACAAAAACTCTAGTCTCTGAAGAGAGAATAAAACAAAGATTCTGGAGGGAAGTAGAAACTTGAAAGAAGGAGATGACCACTTTACAGCCTTTATACTGAGAGCAGGCTATAGTCAGAACTAAATGTAGTAAAACTTCCATGTAAAACCCCAAGTCTTCCTGGCAAGAAGAACAAGAGGACAGATTTCAGGTCATGCAGAGCTGCTGGAAAGTGAGGAGAGAATTTAAAAATAGAGTCCAAAGAAGAAAGCCCCAAAGTCTTTGTATAAACACTATCCAAGTTTTTAGTTGACTCTTGGACCATGCAGGCATATGGCAGCCTCAAAGAAGACTCATGGATAAAATTAAAAACAGAACTGACATCTGAGCTAATGTCTAAGAGATAGTTTATTATCCACCAAATCAATGGCCTACTAAAAGAAAAATATCAACACTATTCAGAGAAATACAACAGAATCCAGAGTCTCCACAATATAATGTTTATATGTCTAGGATATAATCTGAAATTACTTGAAACGAAAAATCCAAGATGAGATGACCCAATGTCAAGGGGAAACTATTCAATCAAAGAGAGAAAAGGGAGAGAACAAAATCATTTTTACTATCTTGGGGCAATAATCTGAAATTGTGTGATATACAATGCATTCAACAGCAATTAACAGAAAACACATCTTGAAATGGTCAAAGCAGTGAGAGAATTAATTATCTAACAAAACAAAATTTCAAGACACAGGGCGCTATCTAGACTAGTTCATTTGGTGTGGCTTAATGACACCTTTCCACACTGCTTTTCACAGCATGCCAGTCTTATCCCTCGTGCACAAAAGAGAGTTGCCAGCTGGGCGCGGTGGTGCAAGCCTGTAATCCCAGCACTTAGGGAGGCTGAGACAGGAGAATCGCAAGTTCAAAGCCAGCCTCAGCAACAGTGAGGTGCTAAGCAACTCAGTGAGACCCTGTCTCTACATAAAACACAAAATAGGGCTGGGGATGTGGCTCAGTGGTCGAGTACCCCTGAGTTCAATCCCCAGTACCAAAAAAAAAAAAAAGAGAGTTGCCACAGTTGCAGGCATGACATGTTTGACATGAGGCACTTAAAACACAAATCCTATGTCCTGAATCCCCTTCCTCTACTTTGTACACTGGCCTGTGAAGATGTGATTCTTGGAGATATTGCAGCCTTCTTGGGACCAAGAGGGGAGATATCATTTTGAAGATGGCAGAGCAAACAATTGGGAGGTGCCTGAGTCTTTAATGATGTTCTTAAGCTGCTCATCAGACCAACCCTGGGACCATCAGCCACCTTCAGACAAAAGTGTTCTGTTATTAACAACCCAAGCACCCTATCCAAAACAACTACCAGACTGGAGAACTAGTAACATTTTCTATAATTAGAACATAAGCATGAAAATTAAAATTATTAAATTCTAGCAGGTATACAGCTCTGAGTTATGCCTCACTCTTTTTGTTTAAAAGGGAGATTTGCACCAGGCATGGTAGCACATGGCTATAATCCCAGCAACTTGAGAGACTGAGGTGGGAGGATCACAAGTTTGAGGCCAGCCTGGAGGCTAGCGAGACCCTGTCTCAAAGTTTAACTTTTTTTAAGTTCTGAAGATGTAGGTTAGTGGCAAGGGGTCCCTGGATTCAATACCCAGTAGCAAAAATAAATTTTTAAATAAAAGTAAATAAATAAATGGAAAATATGCGTGCATTAAGAGATATTCAAGACATGACAGCACCCAACTGAGATACTCCTTTTAACAACTAGAGGAATTAAAAAAGGAATTCTTTAAATAACTCTGTAATTCCATTTTGTTTAATGTCATACACCATTGAAAATTTTTAGTGCCTCGAGTAATATGCTTTAAGTATTTTATTTAAGATATCTCCCTGTATTAATAACTCCCAATTCTTTACCTCCATCCCTAACTTCTCATTCCTCCCAACTGCCACTGGACACCTAGACCTGAAGACAGTGCAGGTATCTCAAACCCAAAAGATCAATGCCAACATCGCTATCTTCTCCCCTGAGCTGCCTCCTTTCCTGAACTTTCTACTGAAACCTACGATCCCTATTCATCAAGTTCCCAAACCTGAATCCCCTCAATAGCTGACAATATTCATACCACTCCTTTCCCTGCCTTGTGCCAGCCAAAGGGCCACTCCACCTGACACAAACACTATCAGATGTGACCCTGACAACTCTAGCAGATCTTCTTGCTATCATTCACCTTTTTTAAAAATGAGAAAGCTGGGGACATGAAATTTGCCTAGGGTCACAAATATAGATCTAATTTCTCTTTTTTCCTACTTCACAAAGAAAATAGAGACCATCAGGCAAAGATTTCTCAACTGGCCTCTAAATTTCTTTTATACCCTGCACTGCTTTCCCTTCCACTGCTCATTTCCCTGTGTGCTCTCTCCTCCCACCTCCCCCAAAGCCATCCTCCATTGGTCCCCCTTGCTGTCCTCTCTCCCTTCAGCATCCAAAGCTGTCAGTCTTATCTCATTGAGAAGAGTCAGCTTCATTTTGAATCCTGGAGGTCTTCCTCTCCTACTTTCAAACTTCCCCTGCCTTCTCTCTGCCCCTCCCAATCTCTTCTCCAAGCTAAACCACCCCAGGACCTTCAACTACTTCCTCTTACCAAAGGTCTCTTCTTTCCCCTGCTTCTCCTCCAGCCTTGCCAACATTCTTCTCTTTCACTTCTTTCTCTTCCTCAAAAGTCAATTGAGCACTCAGGGTCCCCTGTGTAGTCTCCCCCGACCCTCTGCCACCCCACTGTGACAGTACAAAACACACTGTGTTATGTTCAGCTTGTGGATCTGCTCTACCACCCAGGGGGCCACGGGGCAGAAGCAGACCTTATTCGCCTATAATTCTCCCTGTACATCATGGAAAATATGGCCAATAGTCTATCCTGTACAATTAGTCCCTTCTACGATTAGCCTCTTCCGAGTGGAGTTTGGAAAAGATACATAGGGATCTCAGACTTTCCATAGTACTTCCTACTCCGTGATGCACCATGGCCTGTGTCTGGGTCAAAGCCTGCTCAGGGCCACTGGCAGAGCAAGTGGAACCTGTGAGCTTCAGAGCAGACTAACACAGACGGCCCCTAACTTAGGATGGCTCGTTCAACTTCTGATTTTTCAACTTTATGATAGTGTAAAAGTGATACATGTTCAGCAGGAACAGTGCCTCAGATTTTGAATTTTGATCTTTTCCCAGGCCAGTGATGTGCAGTATGATACTCCCCTGAGAAGCTGGGCTGCCCCAGCAAACCACACTCTTGGTCGTCACCACCATCCCAATAGCTGTGCTGCTGAGCTACAATGCTGGGTAGGTTCAGGATATTAATGCATCATTGACTTAGGACATATTCAACTTTGCAATGGGTTTATTGGGATATAATTTCAACACAAGAAGAAGAGTATCCATACTTCTTAGCCTTGAGGTGGGTCATTTAATGTCTCTAAGCCTCAGTCTCTTCCTGGGGTTCATGAGACCTCCCAGGGGGCTGTGGGCATTCGATGAGATCATATGTGTGAAGCATTCAGTGAGGTGCCTCAAATAATTAGAACAGCTCTTCAGGGAAGTATTAACCATTCCACAGAAGCTCCTGCTGGATGCAGGAGGATGCTCCAGGGCTTTCACAGTTCTCAGCTGGTCCTCCCAACCCAGCAACTCAGGCATGAAGAAATCTGGGGACTGTGGTCACATTACCATTGAAAGACCCACACCAGAAGCTACTTTCTGAATTCCTTATTCAGGACTATGGTTAAAAATCGACAGATGGGGCTGGGGTTGTAGCTCAGTGGTAGAGCGCTTGCTTGACATGTGTGAGGCCCTGGGTTTGATCCTCAGCACCACATAAAGATAAATAAATATATAAAATAAAGATATTATATCCATCTACAACAAAAAACATTTTTTAAAAAAATTGACAGATGTGTAAACCACTGGGGGAAAAAAAGCATTTAATGGAAACATTTCTCCCACTAGAGAATTTCCACTTCCTTTCTGATGTTGGCAATGTCACTCACTGGTGTGGCAAGCACCCTTTCCTGGCCTGCAAGATGGGCTAGCTCACCACCATGTACCCTGGAGCCTGCCGGTTGCCATTCCACCTCACTCTTCCAGGGCCACCCCGACCTTCACCTTAGTGGCTGGAAACTCAGACTCTGCTGCATATAGACCTGAATCCAATCTAGCCTCTGCAATTCTCCAGCAAATTCTTTATCTTCTCTAAGCCCGTTTCCTTTTCTACAAATGGGGATAGTGATACCAGCAAATCATCATGGAAGATGAAGATTCAAAGGAATAAAGTTTTAAAAATGACCAGCTTCTTCTAACACTCAAATGTGAGCTCCCCGCCCCCTTCTCCTCCTTCTCCTCCTCCTGATCATCATATCATCAATTTTCAAGCTCCACCTTGCTTTTATAGGATCCTGAACCCTAATCCGTGTTTGAATCCTAACTATATATAACATGGATAAAAGCTCTTCACCGTTTTCTCAGCAGAAAGTGAGAACCATAGCAGCGGGGGCCACATAGGGTGCTGTGAGGATTAAATAAGTTAATATATGTAAAGTACTTCGACCAGCACCAGGCACATTGTGAGCGCTCAGTCAATGTCAGCTTGAGTCAGCAGCACTGGAAATCTTATTTGAAGATGTCCAGGAAATGGAAAATTCCTTCAGCTTATCTGCCCAACTTAACAGAGGCCCTTCTAGGGACTACAAAAAATGAACACACTCCTCTCTCAGGCTGACCTAGCCCTGATTTTATTTTATTTTTTCCCTTGGACTTGACTTTTTTGTCCCATCTGGAGTGCTCTGGCCCCCCTATGGCTGCTGGGTCCCAAATCACAGAAGGCCAGAAGGAAAACACAATGTGGCCAGCTGTCATTTAGGCCCCCACCTACAAAGGGGCACCAGAGACTATAAACACATGCTGCATCCCAGCCCTTGGAAGCCCTGGCTGGAGGTGGCCCTCTGCAGAGTCCCACCATGGGGATCCAACCCCCCGCCATGCCGGCATGCTGTTCCCAACCTCCCAGCGGCCCTGAGCAACCCCTAAACACTGCCTCCTCCCTCCCTCTGTGCTGATTCTGATCATAAAACACTTCTTTCTCAACCCACATTATCTCCCAGGATAAGCAGCTCCTTCTCTCTGCAGGAGAGGGACAGCTCTCTGCCAGCACTTGACAAAGCACTCTGACACTTCACCCAAGTGACAGGTCAGGCCTGGCAGTTCTACCAAAACCAACAATTCCATTTTTTTTTAAAGAACTCTTATACCACACTTAAAATTCTATGTGGAAAAATATCTTTTGTCATTGATGTGTTAAAGCTCAAAGATGATAATCTAAATAATCTGGAGATATTGTGTTGGTGTAGGAATAAAACTTCTAATTATAACCAATTCAAAATAATGCACTTATAAATAAAAAGGGCTGAGGATGTGGCTCAGTGGTTGAGCACCACTGAGTTCAATCCTCAGTACCATTAAAAAAAAATGCACTTATATCATCCCTAAAAATAAATTACGTTGAATAGCCTATGGGCCAATTGCATGAAACTCCGGGGCATCTTCCCTCTACTCTTTACAATTTTCAAACTATGTTGACCAACCTCACAGTAAGATACAAAATTTGCATTTTGACCCAGTTCACATATGCCTGGCTGTGCAGATATGACAGAAAGGATTCATGAAACAATCCTTGCCCTTCCTAAGGATACTCATTCTGATATTTTCTATTTTCTCTTTTTCACGGTGTTCGTGACTCACTAAATTGATCTCATGACCCTGTAATGAGAGATGACCCATGAATTTTAAAACACATATGTAGAAGAATTCAAGGAAACACTTCCTGAAGTGCAGCTATAATATGGCACAAGGATTAAGGGCAAGAAGGCTATGGAGCCCTGAAGGCCAGCTTGGAACACGGCCTGGAGTCTCGTATGACTCGACAGAGGACAGGGAAATGGGGTGAGGCATGAAGTCCCACTGCCTGGATGTGAATCCCAGTTCTCCTCTCTGATAGCTGGGTGGCCTCAGGTAAGCCATTCCATGTCCCTAGGCCTAGTCAGATTAGGAGTCAATGATATTCCAGTTCTGGTAAGATACGGGCTATGAGACTAGGTTCAGTGACTAAATCCATTTGGAAGTGATAAGGCTTCACAGGTTTACTGGCAGTCCAGGAGGTCCAGTTTGGACGAACCTCTAATAGAGACCTGGAAGCATGTAGCGGATCCCACACTGCATCCTCCAAACCCTCCCCGCACCTGCAGGGCCAAGGCGCTCAGACTCCAGCTGCTGAGAGGACTGAAGGCCAATGGCTCACAGCCATGTCCTCCCTGAGACGCCTCCCTTGAACAACAGCCCGCAGCCAGTGACCACTTCATGCAGACCCACACTGTCTCATTTCTGAAGTGACATCCCAACTCCAGCCATGGTATTGGCTTTGGCCGCTACCACGACTGCTGCACCAGGATTCTGCTTCTCCCTTTCCTGCTCCCTCAATCCCTCACAGGTGCTATTCCCAAGAGACACCTTCCTCCCCAAGTGACCTAATCTTCACCTTTTAAAGCAAGGCAGCACTGGGCACAGTGGCACACACCTATAATCCCAGCACTTAGGGAGGCTGAGACAGGAGGATCACGAGTTGAAAGCCAGCCTCAGCAATGGCGAGGTGCTAAGCAACTCAGTGAGACCCTGTCTCTACATAAAACACAAAATAGGGCTGGGAGGTGGCTCAGTGGTCGAGTGCCCCTGAGTTCAGTCCCTAGTACCAAAAAATAAAAAGATAAATAATTTTTTTAAAAAACAAGGCAGCAAACCAGGGTTGTAAGAGGAGAACAAAGTTAGAAGGGTATCTGTTATGGTGTAGATATGAGGTGTCCCCCAAAATCTCATGTGTGAAGCAATGTAAGATAGTTCAGAGGTAAAATGACTGGGTTGGGAGAGACTTAACCTAATCAGGGATTAATTGGGTGGCACAGTAGGCAGGTAGAGTATGGATGGAGGAGGTTGGTCACTGGCAGTGACCTCTGGGGTTTAATTTTGTCCCTGGTGAGCAAATCTCTCTCCTTCGGCTTCCTGATTGCCATTCCCTGAGCTGCTTTCCCCCACCACACACTTCCACCTCGGTGCTCTGCCTCACCTCAGGCCCCGAGCAATGGCGTTGGCCATCTATGGACTGAGCCCTCTGAAACCATGAGCCCTAAATCAAACTTTTCCTTCTCTAAAATTGTTCTTGTCGGGTCTTTTGGTCACAGCAATGAAAAAACTGTCTAAAACAGTATTCTTAGGACATTTTTACAAGAACACTTTTGGGAATCTATGCTTTTTTTTTTTTTCCCAAAACTAACATTTAATGAACAATCACATGTTCTTTGCCCACCCCATCTGTTTTAATCTAATGGCACCCTGGGAGGTAGGCTCTATGCCTACCATCTTCACTTCACAGATGAGGAAACTCAAGATTTACCGAATCAAGAAAAGTGCCCCAGGCCAGTGGAGGAATTGAGGTCTGAACCCATGCCCTTGACCAGCAAGTAGGTCCACACCCCATCGCAGTTCTGTTATCACTCACCACACTGGATTGCCTAAGTCCCCTTGCACTTCTGACTCTTTCCCAGACCTCTCCCACAAGAGCAGGGGCCTTGTGTTTTTTTCTCTCCCTCTCTAGTTGTGCAGTGCAAAGTAGTGGTGGTGGTAGTACTGAGTGGTAGTACTCAGTAGTGGTGGTGGTAGTACTGAGTGGTAGTACTCAGTAGTGAGGGTACTGGGAGAATTTGGCATTTCACGGGCACGAAGTCCTAGCTGTGCTCTTTACATGCAGCCTCTCATTTGGCCTCACCCCTTCCTTATGAGGCAGGGATTATCATTGCTAAGTATAAGCAGTACGCATTTGTTTGAGGCCTGCCATAGATTCAAGTTGATTTCAGGAGACTCACACTGAACTAGAGCACGTTTTAGAGAGCTAAGCAACCCCAAAGCTACTTTGACCTTGAGGTGGTCGGCTCCAAAAATGTCACAAATTATTTGCAGCTTCTCCCATCAAGAGGATGAATCTATTCTCTCCTCTCTTTGCTCCTTTATTGCTGGGGCAAGCTTGGGATTTGCTTTTAGTGACCAACTATGGAAGAAATAACACTGCAGTGTCTGAGCAGAGGCTTCCAGAAACCAGGTGGCCTCTGCTTGTGCACAAGGAATGCACCCACCACCACGTGAGCAAGCTCAAGTTGACCCACTAGAAGATGAGAGACCACATGGAGAAAGGTCCAGCTGTCCCAGGCATCCCAGCTGAGGTCCCAGCATGTGAGTGAACCTAGCCAAGAACAGACAGACCACCCAGCTGAGCCTAACCAAAATTACTGACCCACAGAAATCAGAGCTAAATAAAATGAAGGTTATTTTCAGCCACTAATAACTGAGGTCCGGTTATACAACAATAGATAATTGATTTGTTGGGTGTCCAGCCAAATATCTGGAAGTATAAGCACCAAAGAATTCTTCTACATGAGAGATAACAAATAAGAAAAAGGAAAGAACAAACTATGATCATGCCTACCTCACACTCCAATAGCAGTATTTAGAATGTCCACTGGCAACCAAAGGAAGCAAGAATTCTGGTTGATAGAAAAATTAGAAATTCTGACAAGAACCAAATGGATCTCACAGCTGAAAACAAGAAGAGGGCTGCTTTATTTTGCTCCTAGTGACACAAACGGAACTTGCTCTCCCCCAAATGTACCCGAGTATGTTTGATAAGATAAAGAGGTCTAGAGTTTCCCAGCTCAGTTTTACTGGTCAAGCAAAAGATAAAATTGGATACAACACCACAAAGGCAGCAAAAGGAAACCTGGACTTTGGGGACTGGGGCAGGGTTTGCGGTGTTTTCCAAAACCTGTCTCCCTCTCCTGGACACAGAGCCAGTTCAAATGTTCCAGCAGCCTCTGCAGCTGATTCAACCCCATGCCTGAGTTCTGACTAGCAGAATGGAAGCCAAAGTGATAAATGTCCCTTCCGGGCAAAGTGGTTATGCTTTCTCATGATCCCTCTCCCCATCCACGGGCCCAGTGGAGAGGACTCTGGGGCTGGTAGGACCAGGAAAGTGAAAGATTGCCTGACCAGGATCACCTCCATTGGTCTGTGATGCAAAAGAGAAATAGATCTTCTGTCAAGCCACAGAGACTTCAAGGCTTAGCTGTTACAGCAGCTTTTAGCAGGTTCTTACTAATACCTTTATAACAAACATAGGATTTTTTTAAAATGTAAATCCTAAAAATAGTTGGTGAGCTCAAGTTTTCCTGGTATTAACAGAGCTAAATTATTGGGTGGGGAAACTGTCACAATGCCCTGGCTTTCTTGTAGAACAGTTTGCAACTGACGGGCAACACTGAAACAGGAAACAGATGCTCCCCTCCCCCTCCAAGGAGGCAAAACAGCCCCATCCTTCAATGGGTGACTCCAGAAGGTGCCTGTCCTCCATGTGGATTTCACTTCTTCATGCAAAACTGGAAAGTCCCAAGTAACATTTCTCAGGTTCTACCTCAGTAATTCAAAACTCTGCACCTTTTAAATTTTTCTAAAGTGTCATATACATAACAGAAGTGGACATACATGAATGGATCATACAGACCCAAAAGTATACATTCTATATGATTCCATTTGATGGAAGTTCAGGAATGGGTGAAAGCAAACATGGGTAAAAGGAGCAAGGATAATGATTATTCTTCAGGGATCTGGTAGAGAGAATCTGCTGAGGGTGCCAGCAATGTTGTTTCTTGACCTGGGTCCTGGTTCTATGGGTGTGTTCAGGATGTAGAAGTTCATTAAGCTACCTACTAATGCCTAAATCAAATGACTCCCTCTAGCCATTCATTTCTCCCCTGTATGATTCATTCAGTTAGTAGGTGTTTACTGAGCACATACTATGTACCAAGAATGAAGCAAGGTACGTGAGAACAGTGGAAAATGAGATTGATGTGGTCCCAGCTCTCATGCAATTTACACTCTGGTGGGGAAGACGTCTGTCAAATGAACAAAACACATGCATACATACTTAGAAAATGTAAATGAGAAGGAGTTATGAGAGTGTACCAGGGGGACGATTTGGAAGGTCAAGGGATGTTTCTCCAAAGAAGACATTTGCATTCATGAATGAGCAGGAGGTGAGCAGAGGAAGAGGGGGAAGAGACAGAGGAATTTGAGCTGAAGCAAGAGCATGTGCTAAAGGCCTCCAGTGGACAAGGCTGAATCATGACTGCAGAAAACCAGCTGGATCTCCAGCTGGAGAGAAAAGAGAGATTGGAAGGGTCCGGATCAAAGTCTGGGACCTCATCCTGGAAAGAATGGAAAGCTGACCACTAAGGAATGGATGTCCAGCTGAAGAAAACAGGCCCCTCACCACCCTTTGCCAACCCTGCTTCCCTAAGAGCACTGTGTGGCCCAGAGAGAATTATCAAAGCCCCTCGGCATAAAATCTGACATTCAATTTATCCAGATAATTATTCCCTGTAAGAAAAAAATATCCACAAAAAAAAAAAAAACACTGGATAAACAACAAAATTCTTGTTTGCATTACTGCCTGAATTCCAAAGAATGGTCTCTACCATTACAGAGGAAAGGAGGACCTTCACAAAGCTATTCACAGAAATCGCCACCCTCAGTATGAAAACAAGACAAGCAATAGACTGTGCTCTCCAGCTTCCACAATGCTATCTGCCAGCTTCTTCAACCCAAGAAAGCACAAGAAACTCCACACAAAGGGTAAGGAACTAGAATGTAAATGGTGACATGGCCAGAAATCTATTCAAAGTTGAAATGCTATCAATACATTCTCAAAATGAGGTCAGCAGAGGGGTGATCACAGATTTCAATTCAACTTTCTGAGGTTTCCCACAAATTAAAGCATCGCAAGCTAGAAAAGACTTTCTCAGAACTCTTTTCTTCCTCAACCCATCAAGTCACCTCTCTGATCCCAGGTCAGCATCTTTCTCCCAGATCCGTCATCAGCTGCAACTGAGGCTACTGACCACAGCACAGCAAGCACATCCATTCTTACATCATCTCCTGGATTCAGGAGCTCACATCTTGCTACCCCAAATAAGATTATAAAGTCTATAAAGGACAAGGACAGTGCCCAGTCCAAGAAGAACAGAAATAGCTGCTGTTTATGAAATGCTTTCTGTATATCAAGCAAGGGGCCAAAGAAACACTTGACACGCACTCTATAAACCAGATGCTATTATTTCCTTTTACCTATGGAGAAATAAAAGCACAAAGTGTAAGTCCTACAGTGAGAAGCTTGAGCTGAAGCCTGTCTGTCACCCAAGCACAGACTCGTCACCATCACGCACAGCATGTGCTCTGTGACCACGTGCTGCTGGAGAAGTGACGGCAGGAGAGGAGAGAGGAGGAGTGGGAGGATTCCTTTCAGAGGAAAACTCATTTCTGTGGCCCTCCACACCTAAGGATGCAGCAGAGAGAAAGAGAGATCCCTATTGTTAGAACCACAAAAATAACCAAGTAACCACCCCCCAAAATAGGAAAATCAACATCATGACTGACATGAAATTCCAAACCTCTCTTTAGATGCAAAAAAAAAAAAAAAAAATAGCAACAGCCCCGAGATGTTCAGGTAACAATCCCCCACTGCTCCTGAGTGGCCGTTTTAGGTTCTCCTACCTGACCCCTGACCCCAGGAATTGCAGGATCTGAGTCATGGCAATTATTGTTTCAAAATGCATCTCATGCTCCTCTTTCTCAAATATTTGTGCACATGCCTCACACACACATCCCGCTTTCAAACAGGGACAGCCACCACTCCCTAGTCGCGACACTTCCATCCAGCCCAGAACCTGCGACGTGGTGTTCATCTCCAACCACGTCCTCTCTCACACGCCCTTCCTCCTGCTCCCCACAGCCGCATTCCCCCCCCACGCCCCCCACCCCCTGGCCCCAGGCTCCACTTATGCTATCCTCTGCCTAAAATTCCCTCTGTCCCCACCCGATTGTCAGTCTGGGAACTACTACTCCTACTGTGAGACTGTGCCCAAGTATCGCCTTCCCTGTGGAATCTTCTCCACCCCTCCCAGAGGAGTAGGGATGCCATCCAAAGTGGTTTTACACCCGTGGTGACCTGACCTCATATCACAATTGGTTCTATGCTGTCGGTTTATTGCTCTCCTCCAACTACAATGTAAATTCCATGAAGTTGAGGAGACTATTTTATTCGCTGCTGTAGTTCTGATGCCTAGAATGGTACCTGATCTATTGCAAGCACTTGATAGATATTTATTGAGTGAACAGAGAGTGGACAGATGAATGAATGAATGGGTAGATGGAACAACAGCTGGGGGGGTGCATGGATGATGGATGAGTGGGTGGGAGGAGAAAGGAAGGATCATGTCTTACCTGCCTCCAGGTCACAGAGTGATGAAGAGACACAGTCAAGATTTAAAATCAGGTCTGTTTGATTGTTGAGACTGAAGTCTCAAACCCAATTTTATACTGTCTTTCTAGAAAGTCTAGTTTCTCAACAGCACCAGGAAGAAAAGAAAGAAAGAATGTTTCAAATTCCCCACAGAACATAGTCATTGCTGAACAACTAATGCTGTGGATCTTCTACTTGGCAAATGTAATTTCCATCTGCTTAGCAAATGCCAAGAATCAAAGGAGAGGATCAGAACCCTCCTGGTCTGGGTTTGAGCTCCCCATATGACTCAGTAGGACAACTTTCTGCCTGTGGGCTGAGGGGAAAGGAGGTACCAAGAGACACAAGCAAGCCGGAGAAGACAATTAAAAGGTAACAACGACACTGTGAGTAAAAGATGGACATTCCTGAATCAAAGTTATTATCTCTACCAGACCCTGTGTGGCTGCACCTTTCAACCCTCTGGAACACTGAGTGTGCTTCCAACACAAATATTTCCCGGAAGAACACTGAAAGTCGCCTTCTCTATCCACAAAGACGAAAAGCTAGGAAAAAATCAAGTCCCGAGGCCAAAGAGGTCCAGGATCAAAACTGGGTAAAATTAGAAAATAAAGAAATAAGTTGGATTACAGATAGAAACTAAGGTCTCTTTGTGCTCTTATAATTCTCTATAGATCCTCTATAATAAAAAATAAAGAAAACTCAATGCTTATTTACTAAGTGCCCATGTGAGTGTTCAAAAGATGTTAAAGTCCTGACAGTACCAAACTGAGACTTCCTGCTTCATGTGATCAGGAAGATGGAAAGCAAATTGACAAGGACCATTCTCCACATGATTCAATGCCATGTATCATGTAGCTACTTAAAAAATATCTTCAGGACTGGAGTTGTGGCTCTGTGGTACAGCGCTTGCCTAGCATGTGTGAGGCACTGGGTTTGATCCTCAGCACCATATATAAATAAATAAAATAAAGATCCATTGACAACTAAAAAAATATTTTAAAACAATCTTCAAGTGAGGGAAAACACTGTCTAAGACAAAGAAATGCTATGCAATACATCAGGGAGAGAACCAGCGTGAGGGGCGTATCTGGCAGTAATGCACGTAATCCTGAGCCCCTAAGAACCAGCACTCTGCTCTGTTCTGCTCTTTCTTTTTATTTTATAACTATTGGCTCAAATTTGCTCTTTCACCTTGGAAACAGTTATATTTTTCAGCTTCAAAACAGCCACCTCAAACTGCAACCCCTGGAGAAAAAAGAAAGCAAGCTCATCACCTGAGTTCCTAGGAAGAAGTTCTGTGTCTCTCACTGAGTGGAAAGCCATCTTGAGTAGCTCTCTAGTGCTGCCCAGGAATCCGCTTAGAGCCATGGCACAAGTAAAGGCTGGGCTCCTCCACAGAATATCACAAAGATAAGCCTCTTGCATATCTTTATCCAGCATATGAGCAGTTTCACAATATAGAGGTTTATCTCTAGACCCTGATAATGCAGGCTTTTTCCAGTTACCTCAGAGAATTGGAACTTGGAATATTGGTTTTTAATGCTCAGGCCAAAGAATTTCCCAACTCCACTTCCAGTCATTACATAGGTTGGTCTCCCATTATACATTCTCATAGCACCTCATACATTTCCTTCAAAATACTTAACAAAAGTGAGATTCAATCTTGGTGCAATGATTTGTAGAAAGCATTATCTCCTTTGTGTAAGCTCCATGACAGGAGAGATCATCCTAAAGCATTCACCATGGTTTCCTGCCATCAAAAATCATTGCTGACACATACAACTTAGTCAGTGAATGCTTTTTAGAAAGATGCATGGATGGGTGGATGGAAAGATGGCTGAATGGATGGATGGATGGAGAGATTAATGGAAAGATGGATGGATGGATGGATGGATGGATGGATGAATGGATGGGTGGTTGGTTGATGGATAGATGGATGAGTAAATGAAAGGATGAATAAGTGGGAAACTGCATGTGTGTGGTGAAAAGACAACTTTCCTGTCAGACTTTCAAAGAGCTGTCACACCTCCAAATGCCATATGTAAACACTTTGTGTGTTGTATTCTCTATAAAAAGACCAGCATTCCATCTATAAAATATCACGCACTTTCAATGGAGAAATAAGATGAATGAAGCCAAAGAATACATGATGTTATACGAAATGCCAAAAAAATGATAAGGGCCCAAGCCTTTGGAGACATCATCCTGAGCTGGTGCACTTTTCAGAGGATCCTCCTGTGTACCCAAGAATTAACTGTATTACAGAATCAAAAGACCAAATCATGAATTTAAAATTGTACTCCATAATTTAACTTAGCTAGATAGTTTGAAAAGTATCAAAAGGAGATGCATATTTTCAGAATTATAATGTAATGATCTATTTGCATATGTGTGCATCATGCATGCATCTGTGAGTGTATGGAGGGGGACAGAGACCAAAACAGAGAAAGAGAGTGTAGAGATATTCCCACAGCAAGAATGTGCACACATCATTTCCAATCCCTAAGTTCATTTTTTGGCCAATTACCTTCTATGTTTTTCTTTTTTGACCTCGATACATTATAAACATGCCATAGCTCGTTCTGGGCAGCACCTGGAGAATCACTAGTATTGCAAATAACATATTTTTAATTAGTTTCTAAGAACCTGTATATCATATCAACTAGATTTTCAAAGGTCATATTTTCCATATTTACTCACTGTTGCTCAGTGACAAAGCTTCAGGCTTCCCTCGAGTGCTCTACAGCTCAAAATGAATTTTCTGTTGCCTCTCCAACAAATCAGCCCTCCTTTTTAAGACCCAATGTTAACCCACTCAAAAGATTCTTATTTCAATTGGGGCATTGAGCCTGAAATCCCACTTCAGGTGGAAAAAAAGAAAAAAGGCAAACTATCAAACCCAAAGTCAAAAGGCTTCTCTGTCTTTTACCCTCATGGAAAACCCCCAGGACCCATTCAGAATAAGCCAAAAGGTGAGTGGAGTTTGGCTCACAGGCCTCTGGGATTGAAGGTGTCCAACAGCTTGTGGCCTGACTTAATAATTTCTTAATGGCCTTCTTTATGATTTTCCTGAGAAAGTTCAACGTGAAGTACACAGTGTTATATTATAAATTCACAGAGAAAACTATGCCCAAAATAACATTAACCTTTAATTCACTTTTTACATGTGTGTGTGTGTGTGTGTGCATGTTGTTGTTGTTGTTGTTGTTGTTGGGAGTGAGGTGTTGATTGAACCTAGGACCTTGCACATGCTAGGCAAATGCTCTAACACTGAGCTACACTCCCAACTCACATTCATCTTTGATTATATAAAAAAATTTCTAACCTATATATGCTAACCACACACTGAAAGAAGCTTGTGTTCTATAGGGTTGCTATTTAGTGACAAGAAATACAACCAGTTGGGTTCATGCAATACTTTAGAGTTTACAATAGTTTCAATTTGAAACTTAAAAAAGATGTTTCAAATCTGCACAGGAAAGAGAAGAGCCAATTTACTAATCATAATCATCAATTCTAGCTCTTCGTAGTCAGGAAATTAGTGCCCTGGGGCTTTTCTAGAGAATCCATGGCGAGTTCAGATCTTTCTCACAAGGAAAGATGATGCTAACCAAGCCTGGCTCTCCGGGTCCAGACACCGAGCTGTGTACCTGCTGATATTATTCAAAGCCTATGGAGAAACATACCTAATAAGAAACCCCATCTAAGCACATGGAACAGGCATAGTCATTTAGTGAGTTCCAGAATTAACTCTTTCCCATTCTGACAGTTTCCTATCACAATCCAGTAATAATGATCATCTAACTTACAGCCATTAATACTTATGGTAGATATCTCTCCCGCATGGCCTCATTACTCTTCCCCGTAACCCTATAAAGTAGGCATCACTATCCCCATTTTACAGATGAGGATACCAAAGCTACAACGACAGGGGGTGATTTGCCCAAGGTCACACAGTGAGTAGGTGGCACATCAGAGCTCATGCTATGAATTTTGGATCTGTATATTTTACAGCCTATTTCTACTGAAGTGACTTTCTTATAAATAAATAAATAAACATAGATTTTTCTCTCCACCAAACTTCACAATCTTCTTGGGGTAAGAGTTGAATTCCACCCAATGGTTCGTTTCAATTACAATCAAAGCCTAGTGCAGGATCTGGGCTCTTCTAAAGAATGTCATAGAGAGAAGCCTGCTTGTGTAAGGGATCCCAACTCTAATCCAGAATGTAGGCAATGCCACAACAGGGATCCTCAGTCCCAGTCCCCTGTCACCAGAAACATTCTTCAACTGCCTCACAGAGAGTGGTTTTATTAAAAAGAGAGTAAAAACAAAAAGGGAGAAATTATGTAGCAATCACCTTAGAGTTTTGTGCTCTAGCAGCACAAAAGCAAGAAAATCTATCCTTAAGCTCCCCTGAGCACCTAAAAATCCATAATTTCCCATGGTTTATGAACTTTCCATCCTTCCACTCCCAGCTCACACCAACATTCCCAATTTCCATGACAGAATAATGGAGCATGGGGGCAGCTCTCTCTGGCCTCTTCTTTATGATCACCCCACACACCTCCTACTCAAGAATGGCAGAGACTTTATCCCCTCTATGTTTCTACTCTTGAAATGGAAACTCCCCTCCCCCAGTTCTTTGCTGGGAACTTAGCTACCTGAATTTCCCACAGGCTCCTTTGCAACAGGTGTGGCTATGTGATCAAGTTCTAGCTAAGAGGATACAGGTAGAAGTCTCTGGAGACAACTTTTGTAAGTGACCCTGAGCATGTGTCTGTCCTTTGCCTCTCTTTACCCCTCTCCTGCTTCCTACTGGCTGAAAGAGGGATGTGATGACTGCACTTGAGTATGATTCCTAGACCACGAGATAACTGTCATTCCCTAGGGATGACAGAGTAGAAAGCTCAAAGAAACAGAAGGACCTAGGTGCTGGACTGTAAACTTGGATGAAAGATAAAGCCTAATGTATTTTCTATTAAAATGTTGATCCCATTTTAAGTAGATTCACTTTAAGAGGAAATATCTGGTACCAAAAATAATCAGATAAGAAGGAGCTCCTCTATGATTCCAGAATTAATCCCAGGCAATGCTCAATGCCAGGGATAAACTTCCCTTCTTCCTGGATGTACCCCATCCTAAGCATCTCAATTTCAGGGGCTACCAATAAACTCTCCTCTCCTCCCTATTCCAACCCAAGTGAAATATACTGTCAAAGCAGCAACCCAGAGTGACCACATGTTCACAGCTTAATTTTGACTCTTACCTAGCTGACAGTTTTAGCAAAGCAATCCTACAGAGCTGGTCATCTCATGCACCAGCTGCACTACCATGTCTGGTAGTTTGGAGACAATCATAACAGCTGATTCTTTTCTGAGAGGTTATTCTGTACCACACTCTGAGCTGAGCATCTTAAATATTGCAATGACTTAGAGCTATTCAGCAACTCTAAGGCAGGTACTGTTATTGGCCCCATTTTACAGATAAGGAATCTGAGGTACAGAGAAGCTAATAAGTCTGAAAGCCATGATTCAATCTCACACTAATTTGCCTGGCAGCCTATGCACATGCCTACAGGATGAAGGGAAAGAAAGATGATTTAAAAAAATTTTTTTTAAAGTGCAGTTGGCATGGTGGCACAGGCCTGTAATCCCAGGGGCTCAGGAGGCTAAGGCAGGAGGATTGTGAGTTCAAAGTTAGCCCTCAGAAACTTAGCAAGACCTTAAGCAACTTAGTGAGACCCTGTCTCAAAATAATATTAAAAAAATGGCTGGAAATGTGGCCCAGTGGTTAAGTGCCCCTAGGTTCAATCTCTGTGGAAGGAAGGAAGGAAGGAAGGAAGGAAGGAAGGAAGGAAGGAAGGAAGGAAGGAAGGGAGGGAGGAAGGAAGGAAGGCACCCCCCCCCATCAAGTGTCCATACTTTATTAGAAATTTTAATTTGTTTTTTTCTCATTACATCAGAAAATTCCTATCATTTTCCAGGCTTTGAATAAAAGGATCTCCTGCTTCTGATGTGCCATCCCCACACATTCCAAATAATGGCAGAGCTCACAGCACAGGACAGCAGCAGCAAATATGTTTAAAAATCACCCCTGACCTCAGCAAGAGTCAAAGACAGAAACTCATTTGTGGAATTGAAAGGCAATCTCAAAGAAGAAATTACACATTCAGGTACCAACATGCCATTGGTATTTTCTCTGAGGGGGTCAAATAAAGTTCTAAAAAGCAACCCAAAACCTGGGTCCAGGTGTTTGTCATTTACAAGGATTTGTGAAATCCTCTGGTGGGCACGTGAGATTGAGGCTCCAAATCTTGGTAAGAGAGGCAGGGAAGGTCTAGAAGTCTCCCCGGTTGAGTCTGCCTGCCCCAGATATCAGAAAAAAGCCGGCATCCCAGAGGACAGCAGTGCCACCTCCACTCACCAGGGATCTCTTTGCTCTTCTCTGGATAGTTGATACAACCACCAAACCTTGGTGAATGCAAGTCAAATTTCAGACCCTTCATCACTGAAGTGTTTTCGTCTCCTGGTCTAAATGCAGTGCACCAGGGTGGTCAATTGACCCCCAGGTCACACAGCAGAAAAATTTGTGCCATCTTTCACCAAACTCAACTGCTCTGGTCTAATAGTGGGGGTGGAGGGGTCACAAACAAGTTTTCCAGACCAGAGGTTGCAAATTCAAATACCTTCAAGGGCCAAAAGTGGATAAAACAGGCCAGGGTGGGGATGGACTGAGACAATATGGTGAACATGTACCCAGTCTACAAAAGCAGCTACCCTCCAAATGACTGCTCTAACGTCAAAGTGAGACCATTTCTCAACAAAGTTGAAGTTGGAAATTTGGATGTATGTGAAATCTCCCAATTCTAAATACGCTGATATGCTGACAAAGATATCTCAGGGGATAAACAAGTCCTTAGATGAAATGGCTTTGGAGAGCCCATTTGCAACCCCAGAGACCACCAAGGTCACTTTACACCTGATCAAAATAGGTTGGGCATGCTTGGCTAGAGTCAAGGGTCTCACACCAGATGCAAGGACCCAGGTAACCAGTCACTTGGAGTCCTTCCTGCATCTACCCAGAAGATAGAAAGGGCAATTTAAACCAGGATCTGAGAAGCACCCCATGTGGAACCACTTCTTTCAGAGGAGGAGGAGGCCCAGGGGATACCACTGTTGCTTTTCTAGGGGACATACCATCTGCAGAGGAGGCAGCCACCTGCGGAGACCTCTGCAGAGCAGGAAAAGAGGCAAAACTTCACTGTGAGATGAGGAAGGGCAATAAACAGAAAAAGGGGCAAGAAAGGATCCTCCCAGAAAGGGTCTCTGGAGTCTTCCTCCCCAAGCAGGATGGGCTGTGCCAACAGAGGTTCAAGAGACCCCTTTCCACTCTTCTTGCTGGGAAAGGACAAGAGATGATGCACTTCCTCCACTTATAGGGCCTCCAGTTCCACGGGGCCTTTCCTGGATGGTGAAACTGTCCCATACACATACACCCCCTAAAAGGACCCTTTTATGGTGAAGAACTCCTAGGCTAGGAGGTCACTCTGACAGACGGGATTCCTTTGGCTCTACCAACTTCTGTAAAGTCTTTTTCACCCTCTCTTCCCACCATCGGCATCCCCAGAACCCCAGAGCCTACCTTGACACTGGAATCCCTGCTTCCCGAAGCCCCTGCAAAAGCAGAAGGAGGCATGTCAGCCAGAGGGGCCCAGACACAAGCTACTTCTCCCACAGTCACCCGCTTCCCCTGCCATCTGCGCCAGGTGCAATCTCCCAGCCACAGGCGGGTGCCCAAGAGTCTTCCGCCTCCGGGAGGTGGGTGTAGGTGGGAACTTGGCGGTAACCCCCACCTTCCGTCACCCCGGCAGGAGAGAGGGGACTGCGACCACCAGGTGGCAGGATGGGGGCGTGGGTGGGGGTGAGCATTTCCGTCGGGGTGGGGGCGGAAGGCAGGCAAGAAACCTGCAGGTACAGATGCCCAGAGTGCCCTCGGGGAAAGCGAAGAAATAAAGACCCATGCAGAGGGACCCCGAGGCAGCGGCAGTGTCCCCTGGGGACTAAGAAGGTGAAAAGGACGCCTCATGCCTAAAGGGACAAGGAGGAAAAAAGGGCCCCTCGCAGTGATGTGAGGAAGACTGATCAGAGGAAAGGGAACCCAGGCCCTCGGGGAGGCGCAGTAAGAGATAACAGGCGCTGCTCCAGAGGCACAGAGGAGGAAAGGATGTCCCATGCCCACAGGGAGATAGAGAGAGGACACCCGCCCAGGGCGCTGTCCTAGGGGGTAGAGGTAAGGGCGCCTGGAGCCCAGAAGAAGACCGAGAGGTAGGGAACCCCAGGAGGGAGAGCACCCGAGGGGCTGCCCTGACAGACACTCCGTGCTCGGAGCCAGGTGGCGAAAAAGCGCCCGCGATGCTGCCTTTAGGTGCTCTGGAGGCGACTGGGGGCAAGAGAGGGCAGGAGATGCCTCCCAGCCGGCCGTCTGGGACCAGAGAACAGGGCACCTGCGGGACTGTCCATCAGGGAGTTCGGGGCACAATGGTCCAGGGGAGAGGCTGGGATGAGGGGCAGCGGCGTGGCTTCTCCCTCGGGAGCACGCAGGGCTCGGGGAGGGGGTCCCCGCGCGCGGCGCTGCCCTCGGGGGGCCCCGGGAAGGTGCCCTGCGCGGCGCGCTCTCACCAGATGAAGTCGGTGCAGTGGCTGCAGAAGGTGGGCTGCTTGAAGAAGCGGGCGGTGAATTTGTGGTTCTTCACCTCGTGCACGTTCTTTTGCCGGAGGGCGCCTTTGCGGGCGAAGCGCACCGTGCTCTCCTCGCCCTCGTTCGGCGGCGGCCCCGCAGCCGGGTCAGCCATCTTGCGCGCGGGGAGCGGGAGCCCGAGAGGTGCCGGCCCCGGGGCCGCGGGACCGCGGGCTGCGGGGCCCGGAAGGCGCCGGAGGAGGCGGCCGCTGCTGCCGCCCGGGGTCGCGGGCGCTTCCCCTGCGCCGGCTCTGGCGGCGGCCGCGCGCGGAGCTGGGCTGTCACTCGCCCAGCTGCTGCCGCTGGTCCAGCTGCGCTAGGCACCGCTGGCCCCAGCTGCGGGGGAGGGAGGCGGAGCCTTCCCGGAGCTCCGCCTCCCTCATTTGCATCGCGCCCAGGCCCCGCCCAGCGCCGCCAGCTGCTTTACATATTGGCACCCCCGCGGCTGCCGGCCTCCCAGCAAAGTGTTAGCCGCAGCGCTGCGGCGCGGGGACCGCAGACTGCGTTCGTCAGATCCGAGCCTCGCCCCCTACCCAGTCTTCAGTCCGGGTTTGCTTTAAGGAAATGAGCACCCGGGTGCCTCCGCCCCAGGGAGTACTGAGAGCGGAAGGACCTTTGGGGATTAGAAGGGGGAGACCGGGAGCGGAGGGCGCAGCAGATTCCACCCTGTCCTCTGCAGAGAGACTGGTACCCATCCACCCCCCATCCATCCTATTGGTCATTTTGCACGCGTCTCCTGGAGGGATGGGCTCTCTCTGTCACTCATCCGGAAAGGCCTGTGGCTCCACACCCTTACACTCACATACATCCACACGTTCTGCAGAGGTAGGGGAGGAGCGATCTTTGTTTTATATATATCTAACTCCACCACAAAGAAGATTCTTTGGGTCTGCTTGTCTGAATATTTAGAAGAGAGCTTCCCATCTTCTGTTCTTCCCTTCCACAAAGAGACTCTGTTTCCTCAACTGTAAAATGGGGCTAATAGAGAGATTTAATAGTTCAGTGTTTCCCCAAATTTAATGCACTTGAGACTCTTCTTTACAAATTCTAGTCATATTTGTGTACCATTTTTTTTCACAAGCCTATCTAGTTTGATCTATTTGAATGTGAGTAGCAAGAGGTATCATGAAAACCTCTCCTGGTACTGTCTTCTGACCAAAGCATCTAAGACACAGGCCTTCTTTTACTTGTTAAGATAAGAGATTGACAAACGTTAGAGAGATGCACAAGACACATGAATAGACAACTGGACTCTCTCCTTGATGCATCCTGAAAGACGAGGATGCGACTAAGAGGGTGGTAATTGTCTAGAGGTGCAACTGGGAGTTATCAAGGCCCTGTCCACACCCTACACTTTATCTCTCCAACACCCATCATGCCCTACACTCTGGGAACAAAGCACTGCATTGGACAAGGAACTCCGTCAGTTGGCCTAGATGCTGTGGTTGAGGGAGCTGCCTGCCATCATGTCACCGGGAGTCCAGCTCAGAATCTGACACCTAAGAGCCAAACAAATATTGGTTGAATGAGTGAGTGGATGAACAAAAACTTGTATCCCTACCCATAACCAATAGGTGTTCCAAGGCAATAGGCATTAGTACTTAATGGACGCCAGGTACTGGTGCTGTTATTTAGTCCCATGTAACAACCCTATGTAAATTCAGTAAGTCTCATTATGGATAAGGATAGTGCAGTGTGGAGTGATTAAGAGATACACCCACAGTCACATTGTTGTGGACTGGTGGTTGGACTTTCCTAACTACAAAGCACATGGATGACAAAGGGACAAACCTGAGTAGTGATAGAAATAGGATCCCATTATGACAATTTTGCCTAGAAGCAACTGAGTGGTAAGTCATTATTAGGTAGCATGTGGAGCACCATGGCTATAATAATAGAATGTCCTTCCCCTACATAGTAATTCAAAGGTAACCAGGAAAAAATAGCATTCACTTTTAAGGTTGACATGTTTGGGAAACTGGATGTGCCTGTCTATTATTAGTCCTTTAAGAGGCCCCACCACCTCCCAGGGAGGCTTGGGGCACATCCCAGGAGACATTGCTGCTAAAGTAGATTTCCTTTGAACCGATGATCTGGAAGCTCACAGCCCATATCCTGCCTTTTGAACGAAGTGCTCTTGAAGACTTTGGTCTGTAACAACAAACAGAACCTCATGGCGCCTGGGCCTGGGGACACAGGGACTGGTGGGCTGTGAAAAGCCATCAGTTCCTGGAGGGGCTTGAGCTGAGGATGGGGAATGAGGTTCCCATTGGACCCAGATCCCTGTAAGTCAGGAGTCTCAAACTGTGGACCTTTGATGCCCTTTTTAACGATACCAGTGATTTTTTTTTCAATTCACGTGTTTAGATATTTAGAATGTTACCTAAATACCCAAATTCTAACTTCTTTAGGAAAAAGAGACAACTAAATGGAGCTTACATTCCTGAACTCACTCGTGCATCTGTTCATTCACTAAATGAATGAACTATTAAAATAAACCAGACAGAAGCCCTTGAGGAGTTCATAGTCTAACGGAGAGAGGTGAGCAAAATAACCCAACTGAACAGCAAATCTACACTGGGTGCTAAGGAGGCTCATTCTGTGAAGAAAGTTAAAGCATTTTAAAAACCAAAGAATGGCAGGAGCCATGGAAAACCTTTATAATTAGAGGCATCCGAGCAAAGACTTGAATAAAGCGAAGGGATGGACCAAAGGCCTGCTTGCAGGTAGAATGTTCTAGACAGAAAACAACAAACATAAAGACCTCGGAGGAGGAGCACGCTTATCATGTTGGAAAAACAGCAAGGAGGACAGTGTGGCAGGTGTGGACAGAGGCGAGAGCAGTTATAAGATGAAGTTAGGGAATTAGCAGGGCCCCACCGGGCCTTGTCAATGTGGGGAGGAGTTTGGGTTTCACTCCAGTGAAAGGAAGCCACCTGAGTGTGGGAATCAGGGAAGTGGTCTGAAACAACTTATGATTTTTAAAAGATTACCCTGCCTACAACAGGGAAAATAGATTGTAGAAGAGAAGGGGTAGAATCAGAGAAAGAAGAGAGAAGACGTTTGAGTAGATTAGGCAACAGGATGTGTGACATGATGTCACATGAAGCTGAAGGGCAGCAGCTCCCTAGAGACTGCCATGGGCCCTCCAGGTCACCAGAGTCCCCATCTACCTGGTCCACTCTTCGTGAAGGAACAAATGCTGACCTGAGAGATTTCAAGGGCAATGAGGAGGCAGGTTGCTCTGGCTGAGAATGAAGTCCAAGGTCTCATTAGTCCCGGCTTCTTACTGATTGTATATATCCATATCCTGTGGCTTCCAAAAAATATTATCACAGAACTGAGTGGCTAAAAATAGCAGAAATGTATTGCTCAGCTGGGCACAGGGGCACATGCCTGTAATCCCGGTGGCTCTGGAGGCTGAAGCAGGAGGATCGCAAGTTCAAAGTCAGCCTCGGCAACTTAGTGAGGCCCCAAGTAACTTAGCAAGATCCTGTCTCTAAATAAAATATTTAAAAGGGATGGGGATGGGGATGAAAGAAAAAAAAGAAAAAGGAAAGAAGGGAGGGAGGGAGGGAAGGAGAGAAGGAAGGAGGGGAAGGAAGTAAGAAAGGAAGGAAAGAAAAAGAAATGTATTGCTCCTAGTTCTAGAGGATAGAAACCCAAATCAAGTGTCATCCAGGCCCTACTCCCTCTGCAGCCTTCAGAGGAGAATCCTTCCTTATGTCATTCAGTTTCTGGTGGATGCCAGCTTTCCTTGGCGTCCTTGGCCTGTGGCCACATCATCCTTCTTCCTCTGTCTTTTCCTCACCTTCTGTGTGTGTCTGTCTTCTCTTCTGTCTGTCTAATCTCCCATGTTCATCTCTTATCAGGACATGGGCCACTGGACTAAGGGCTCACCCAGATAATCAGGGATGATGTTTTCACGTCAAGATCTTTAACTGAGTTGCATCCAGAAAGATCCTTTTTCCAAATAAGATAACATTCATAAGTTCCAGGAAGTAGAACATGAGACTGCCTCTGTGGGCAACACCATTCAAGCCACTGTGTTGCACAACCCTGCCCAAGTAACTCTCTCCTTCTGGGCTTCATTTTCCTTCCCTGTGAAATAGTGCAGGGATGGAGTGATTTACTCTCCAATCTTTTCCTTTTAGAGCTGCACTCTCCAATGCAGTAGTCACTTGCCACCTGTGGCTATTAAGCATTTGAAACCTGGCTAGTCTGAATTGAATATAAGTACGGTCATATGTGTGACCACCCTGAACTTCAAGCATGTAGTATGAAAAAGAATGTAAAATTTTAATAAATAATTTTATTTTCTCGTGTTTTTATTTTTTTTCGTGGCTAATGGAAAATGTAAGATTCTCTATGTGGCTCACATATTTCTTTGCATAGATCTGTTCTAAAGACTAGATTCAAATAGGAAGCAAATTAATTTCAAAATGGATAAATAAGGCACAGATCATCTCCATCTAGTAGACAAAGGAGAATGAAGGGAAGGGAGGAAAGGGGTAAGGAAAGACAGTGGAATGAATATGACCTAACTGTCCTCTGTACATACATGGATATACCATAGTAAATCTCACCAGCATGTTTATCCACAAGACATTGTCCAAATTTTTTTTTTAAAAAACTCTAAATAAATAGCTGAAAGATCAGAGTAGAGGGAAGAGAATAAGGGTAGAGAGGAAAAGAGGGAAGGGGAAGTACTAGGGACTAAATTAGAACAAATTATATTCCATGCTTTCATAATTATGTTAAAATGAATCCTATTATCATGTATAACTAAAAAGAACCAATAGAAAAAAAGAAAGGAGGGATGCTGACAGAGGAGAGAGGAGAGAGCAGACACATGGCCACTGGCCTAGGCATTTCACTGAGGTGTGACACTGTTCCCGCCCTCTACCTACTGGAAAGGGCAGTTCCTTCTCTCATTCTTCCTACCTCCATTCTTTCTTGTTTGATTGACTAAATGCCTATTTGTTTTGAATCATTAGTCCATTTAATGAACATCATCACATGCTATATTTATAGTAGATTCATATTCTTTAAAAGAAGCTTATTTCTGAGCTTTAAAAAACAATTCACTGGGGCTGGGATTGTAGCTCAGCGGTACAGCACTTGCCTCGCATGCGTGAGGCCCTGGGTTCGATCCTCAGCACCACATACAAAGAAATAAAATAAAAACATTGTGTCCATAAAAACAAACAAACAACAACAACAACAACAAAAAAACAATTCACTGATATATGTTTATTACAGTTTCAGGACTTTATTCTTATTTTTGTAGGATCTTCAAATAAAAGTGTTTCTTTAAAAAAAAATCATCTCTGTTTAATTTGACATCAGTAATGGTAGCCTGACAGGAGACTGAAGTATCCACATCTAAGGTTCCAACTACCTTGGCTAATAGTCAACCGAGAGCTCACCCAGGGCTTTGGCAAGGGCCATTGGTTCTTCTTCCTGTGGGCCTCTCCATTGGCTGCTTGGGCTCCCTCATAGCATGGTGACTCATTCCAAGAATCAGTGCCGAACAGAACAGAAAATAAAGAATTAGTGTCTTAAATTCTGACTTAGAAACTGGCACAATGCCATTGCTGACATATGCTATTGGTCTAAGAGTCACAGAGCCTATGTTTAAGGACAGACCTCACCTTCTCAATGGAAAGAATATTGAAGAATCTGGAGGCCACACAGAAAGAGCTCCATACATTTTTATTGAATTAATGAAATATCTCTTAGTTCCCATTTGACCTATGAGGAAACCTGAAAATGTTAAACAATTTTCAAGATCACTCTATAACTACTACTAATTATGATTAAAAACTAACAGGAGCTGGGCATGGTGGCACATGCCTATAATCCCAGTGGCTCAGGATCCTGAGGCAGGAAGATCACCAGTTAGTTCAAAGCCAGCCTCAGCAAATGAAAGACGGTAAGCAACTCAGTGAGACCCTGTCTCTAAATAAAATACAAAATAGGGCTGGGGATGTGGCTCAGTGGTTGAGTGCCCCTGAATTCAGTCCGTAGTACTCCTCTCCCCCCCACACACACACACACAAAAACTAACAGGGAATTGTAGCCTACTCAAAGGGGGAAAATAAACCAAAAGAAATTGTTCTAGAGAATAATCAGAAAGAAATCCCACTAGACAGTGACTCTAAAACAGTGGTCTTAAAGATGCTCAAGTTAAGAAAGACATGGATAAAACCAAGAAAGCAATTCAAGAACAGGGTGGAAATACAGATAGACAAAAAATATTAAAAACAGGGCTAGGATTGTGGCTCAGCGGTAGAACGCTAGCCTAGCATGGGTGAGGCACTGGGTTCGATTCTCAGCACCACATACAAAAATTAATAAATAAAAATAAATTTTAAAAAATGGCAGAAACATTTTAAAAAATTAAAAACAAAAAAGAAAGAAATCTGAGAGCTCAAAATTACAATAACTGAAATGATAAATTCACTAAGGGGATTCTAAGGCAGATTTGAGCAGGCAGAAGAAAGAATCCACAAACCTGAATACAAGACAATTGAAATCATTGAGTCTAAGGAACAGAAAGAAAATGACTGAAGAAGAGTAAAGTAAACAGAGCCTGAGGGACCTACAGGACAATGTCAGGCAAACCAACAACACATGTGGGAGTCTCTGAAAAAGAGGAATTATTGAGAGATTATTTGAAGAGATAATGACCAGAAACTTCCCAAGTTTGATGAAAGACATGAATCTAAACATCCAGGAAGCTCAACAAACTCCAAGTAGGATGAATTCACAGAACTCCACACCAAGACACATTATAACCAAACTGTTGAGCTGGGGTTGTGGCTCAGTGGTGGAGTGCTTGGGTTCAATTCTCAGCACCGCATATAAACAAATAAAGTCCACTACAACTTGTCAGTGGAGATATAGATATATATATAAAATAACCAAACTGTTGAAAGACAAAACAAAGAATTATGAAATCAGTGAGAGAGACAAGCAATTCATCACAGATTGGTGGATCAAGAGTTCTTCCATGAGCCAGCATAGTGGCACCCACCTGTAATCCCAGCAGCTCAGGAGACTGAGGCAGAAGGATTGCAAGTTCAAAGCCAGCCTCAGTAAAGGTGAGGCACTAAGCAACTCGGTGAGACTCTGAATAAAATACAAAATAGGGCTGGGGATGTGGTCCAGTAGTTGAGTGCCCCTGAGTTCAATTCCCTGTACGTGCCACCCTCCCCCACCAAATAAAGAAAAGAGTTCTTCAATGAGATTATTGTCAGATTTCTCATCAGAAACTTTGGAGGCCATAAGAGAGTAGGCTAATACATTTAAATCATTAAAAGAAAAAAAAGTCACTCAAAACTTCTGTGTCAAAAATAACCTTCAGAAGTAAGAAACATTTACACATTTCCAAATAAACAAAAGTTGAAGGAGTTCCTCACCACTAGACCTGCCCTGCAAGAAATACTAAAGGAAGTCCAGAAAGTTGAAGTTAAAGAACACTAGAAAATAACTTGAAGCAACATGAAGAAATAAAGTTTTCAGTAAACACAAATACATAAGCAATTATAAAAGCTAATATCTTCATAAAATGGTTTATAACCCCACTTTCTATTTTCTACATGATTTAAGAAACTAAGGCATTATATAAATAGCTATCAGTTTATGCTTGGAACACACAATATATAAAGATATGATTTTTTACATCAATAACTGAAAGATGAAGGGTCAAGGGTGTATAGGAACAATTTTTATATATTCTTGAAGTTAAGCTGGTATAAATTCAAATCAAAATATTCTAACTTTAGGGTGTTAAATGTAATACCCATGGTAACCACAAAGAAAATAATTACTGAATATACACAAAAGAAAGGAGCTAAAAATTTTTCTCTATTGCTCTGAAAAAATAAAAGAAAATCAACTAAATACAAAAGAAGGCAGAAATGCAGGGCTGGGATTATGGCACAGTGGTAGCGTGCTCGCCTAGCACGCGGGAGGCACTGGGTTCGATCCTCAGCACCACATAAAAATAAAATAAAGATATTCTGTCAATATCTGTATTTTTTACAACTAAAAAATAAATATTTTTTAAAAAGAAGACAGAAATGCAGGAAATGAGTGGGGAAAACTGTAAGGCAATAGAAAACAGTACCAGTGACATAAGCAAATCCCTCTAGCTCTGTCATTACTTTATATTTTTCAATCATTCTTAAAATATGAATGGATTAAACTCTCCAATCAGACGACAAGAAATTGATAGAGTGGATTGAAAGAAAAAAAAGCACATGATTCAGGGCTGGGGTTATGGCTCAGCGGTTGAGTGCTTGGCTTGCATATGTGAGGCACTGGGTTCAATCCTCAGCACCACATAAAAATAAATAAATAAAGATATTGTGTTCATCTACAACTAAACAAAATATTTTTTAAAAAACACATGATCCAACTACATGCTGTCTACAGTAGACTCACTGTAGATCCACAGACATAAATAGGTTGAAAGTGAAAAAATGGCAAGAAGTCTAGAAGAGGCATTTGCACCCATGTGTATAGCAGCATTTGTCACAAAGACTAAAATGCAGAAGCAGCCCAAGTATCCACTGAATGAATGGATACGCAAAGTGTGGGGTGTTGTACATACATACATTGGCATGTTGTTCAGCTTAAGAAGGAACGATCACATGCACTATAACATGGATGACTTTTTTATTTTATTTTTTGTACTAGAGATTGAACCTAGGGGCACTTAACCACTGAGCCACATCCCCAGTACTTTTTATTTTTTATTTAGAGACAGGGTCTTACTGAGTTGCTTAGGGTCTCACTAAGTTGCTGAGACTGGCTTTGAACATGCAATCCTCCTGCCTCAGCCTCCTGAGCTGCTGGGATTACGGGCGTGCACTACTGTGCCTGGAATGGATGAAATTTTAAGACAGTATATAAAGTGAAACTAGCCAGTCACAAAATGGCTAATACCATATGAGTCCACTTACGTGAGGCACCTACAGTAGTCAAGATCATAGACACAGAAACAGAAAGCAGGCTGGGGGTTGTTGGAGACTAGAGAGTAGAGGAAGGGAAGTTTTCAGTTTTGCAAGATAAAGAGTCCTGAAGATGGGTGTTGGTGATGGTAACCCAACAATATGAATGTATTAGCACTGAACTACACACTTAAAATGGCTAGGATTGTAAATTCTATGTATGTATAGTTTACCATAATAAAAAAAAAAAGTGGATAGGGAAAAACGAATATTGATTGAACACACAGAACAAACCAGATTCTATGCTAACCACTTTCCACGTGTGCATGTCTCTACTGTCTGATCCCTACATTAGGTACAGATGAGGACTCTAAAGAACAAAGACCCTAAATAACTTCTCCAAGTTTCTGTGTTAGAAACTGGCAGTACCAGGACTTGAACCCAGGTCCCCTAACTCAGCTAGCGCGGCTACTTTTTTTTAAGTTGTAGACGGACACAATACCTTTATTTATTTATTTTCATGTGATGCTGAGGATTGAACCCAGTGCCTCACACATGCTGGCCAAGTGCTCTACTACTGAGCCACTACTCCAGCCCTGGTGCAGCTACTTTTTGACATTCCCTGGGAAACATATTCTTGTCTGCTAAAGATGAGGAATTTCTGCATAGGAAAAGTCTAGCAGAAACGATAATCAGCTACCTTTTTGAAAAATCCTTTTTGTGGCTATATAACATAGATATGATACAGTGCACTCATTTTAAGCATACAACAGATTTTTTTACATATGTATATACCCATGTATCTTCTTCCACTAAGTAATGATACAGAAAAGTTCCAGATCCCCAGAAAACTCCTGCATACCCTTTCCCAGGAAACACTGCCTTCAGAGGGAACCACTATTTGGCATCTGGCATCATAGATCAGGCTTTAAAAAAAAAATTAGGATGTGATATACATGACACAAATTACCATCTTAACCATTTCTAAGCATGCAGTTCAGTGGTGTTACATGAGGATCACTGTGCAACCCGCCTCTAGAACTTTTTCCATGTTGCAAAATTGAAATGTTTTGCCCATGAAACAAGTCTCCACACCCCCTCCCCCCGGGAAGTACTTGTGGGTAAAATGCTGTGTAACAATGAACATAATTAAGCCTAAATCCAATCAGGGAAAGTTCTTGTTTAATTCTAGAAAAGGAAATTGAAAACATGAAGGCACATGGCACAAACGAAGAGGTCAGACATCCACACGGAGGCATGTTCCCCTTATGGTCCTCTGGTCCTCCCAGTCGTACGAGGCCAGTAATGGTGGCTCAGACCCAAGGGTAGACTTGCTGTTGTAGAATTCCAGTTCCTCCTTTAAGGGGCTTCAGAAGGAAGTGGGAGAGGTGCTTTAAAACCCACTGGCACAGATCTGAGACTTTTCCCTTGAGATTTTCAGAAGAACTTACAGTAAGTTAAATAAAGGAGCAGCCTCCATCGTGAGATTCAGTGACATTTGGGGCCATGTTAAAGCAACACTAAAAGCCACTGCATGGGGCCTCCTTTAGGGACACAAGATTCTAGGGGAAGACTAAGGCTGATTAAGGGATGCTTTCCATTTGTCTTTCCTCTCGTGATCCTGTCTGCAAAGGAGCAACTGGAAATGCCTTCTGCATAGACAGCCTGAATCGAGGGCTAGACAGCTCCTGCCTCACTTGGCACTCCTCAGTTAGGAGAATAAGGCACTTGTCTTGAGTGCAAAATTAAAGAGATGCCAGGGAATCCATGAGCAAGATAAATAGTGTTTCGATGCAATATCTTTAAAAATCAAAACGAATGCCAAAAAAGAAGAAAATAAGGAAAATACCAACTTTTTAAATTAAGGTAGGATTGGATAAACAGGATTAGGGTGAGTGAGGTGAGCAGGGCGGAGTCTGGCAGAGGGAGAGGAGATCCACAAAAAATTTGTTAGGATCAAATGAGCAGATGCATGTAACATGCTGAAAACCAGCCTCAGTATGTCTTATCTATTTCCATTATTATTATTAATCTCATTATTATCACAGCTGTCACTACAACTACTATTTTTGCTCTGTGGGAGAGATGGTTGTTTCATCACTGGGTGGAGTGGGGATCTGCAGATCGCCTCCCTGCTTCCTGATTCCTGGAGTTTAAGTTCGGAGCCCCTCACCTGTCATCCTCTGGCAGCCTGAACTTAGCTGACTGTTGTACTTCCACTGCATCATTGTGTGTGTTTACCATCGTCTCAGTCAGCTCCAGCTGCTATAAGAAAATACCTTAGTCTGTGTGGCTTAAAGAGCAGATATTCATTTCCCAAAGTTCTGGAGGCTAGAAGTCCAAGATCAAGGGGTCAGCAGATCCAGTGTGCGGTAAGGCTTGTCCTATTGGCCTGCAGATGGCTGCCTTCTTGCTATATCCTTGCAAGACAGAGAGAAATAGAATTGTGGTCTCTTCTTCCTCTTACAAGGACACTAATCCCACCATGGAGACCACACCCTCAAGGCCTCATCTAAACCTCACTAACTACTGAAGCCCTGAACTCCAAACACCACTGCAGAGTTGGGGTTTCAACGTGAGAATATGGGAGGGGACATGAACATTCAGTTCATTACATCCATCTTCCTAGGCAGCCTAGGACTTCCAGGAGGGTATCGTTCATCCTATTTTGGTTACTGGTTTTTCATTCTCAGAGTGAATGAAACACTTCAGAGCCACATGAACTATATTTATTATCTTATTAGTGTACATCAGTGTGCAGAGACTTCTCCTCAATCCTCCTTTAATGGGCTTACACTAAACTGGTTGAGGAAAAGGAAGGGAAAACAATCTTTTAGATACTTGCCAACTCTCCTACTTAGTTTGAAGTTACATAATAATAAAAATTATCATTATTATTTCTTATGATACTGATACTTACTGAAGACTTTTTAAGGAGCGAGCACCGTTCTGAATTTTTTCCTTTTGTTAACTTGTTTAATCCCCATAAAAATCCTATAGAGAGAGGTAATACCAATATTCCCTTTTACAGATAAAGAAACAGGGACAGAGGGATCAAGTGTGTGCCCCAAATCACTCAGTTACCAAAGCAGGAGAGTTGTGTTCCAAACCCTCAATCTGATTCGAGTCCATGCTCCTAAGAACTGAATGAGATTGGGCTCCCCGGGCTAACAGAACCCTGCCACCTACATTTGTGAAAAGGTGCCAGCTTATCACCTCCCCAAGCCGTCTTTACTTACTCCTGCTTATAATGAGAAAGCGCCAATGGCAAGAATATATGAGGAAGAGAAAATAGATTTTGTCATTTCTCTAAGTAGCCAACTGATCCCTGTAGGTTAAAAAGAAATTTTCAATATAACATCTCTCTTTGTCCTGGAATTCCTTTATATGCTTGGCCGGTCAGCTTAATCTTTAGCTGGCCAAGCAGAATGTCCATCCATAAAACTGCTTCCAGATGCACTGTGGCCTGGAGATGGGAAGCTTTAGCAAACAACTACAGTGCCAAATGCAGGAGCACAGAGAAACTATTCAGTTAAGGGATATTTGCTGCATGTTTCCTCTGCTTTTAGATTTTATCAGTACATTCCAGGTTTGCATGTTCTTCTTTTTTTTTAACAAGTGTCAAGGTATTAAATAACAGCATATTTTCTTCCCACCTCCAACAACTGAATAGAATAGAATGATAAAATGTTTTAATTGAAATGATGACTTTTTACTTTTTAATTGAAAATGACTATTTTTTCATTTTTAGAACAGCTAATATGTTCACATGTTCAAAATGTCAAAATAATGTAAAAAGGTTCTCACTGGGGAGTGTGTCTCCATCCCAACCATTCTCTCTGTCCCTAGGAGTAAACATGATTGTTAATTTGTTAGTTTCTTATTCATCTTTCCATTTCATTTTATTAAACTTATTTATCTAAAAATGAGAAAATGGGGGCTGGGGTTGTGGCTCAGTGGTAGAGCATTTGCCTAGCATGTGTGAGGCACTGGGTTCAATCCCCAGCACCGCATATAAAAAAGTTAATTAAATATTAAGAAAAGAATGCCTTAAAAAATAAAAAAATAGGAATACATATTCTCCCTTCCCCCTTTCTTACACAAAAGGTATCATATCTGGACCCCATTCTGTACTCTATTTTTTCCCTTACTCTTCCTGGAGTTTCTTCCATAGTAGAATCTAGAAAGCCTCATTAATCATGACAGCTGTATCATGCTCCGTATAAGGAGGGACCAAGTTAACTTAACCAGTCCCTCATGGGAGAATACTTGGGTTGTGTCTGAACTTTTACAACAAAAATGGTGCTGCAATAGATGACCTTGCCTGCACATCCCCTCCTCCCCACGGCAGCAGCGCATCTGTAGGATAAAGTCCCCAGACTAGAGATGTTAGATCAAAGGCTAAGATCACATCCAAGGTTGACGATGCTGTCAGCTTGCCCTCCCCAGGGGCTACAACCTTTTGTACTCACACCCCTCGTGACAATGCCTGCTCCCTCCCCACCTTTAGCAAGAGAAAAGTTGCCAGACTTTTCTATTTTTGCCTACCTGATAAGTGATAAATGGAATCTTAGTGTAATTTTAAGGTTGAGCATCTCTTCATGAGAATGGTGTTCAAATCTCTTGCTGTGATAGATGCTCATTAGGGCTAACTTAAAGCAGATGAAGGGGAAATTACTTTAAGAATTATAAAGGTACATCAAGCCAATGGAGCACTACAGCCTCCAGATGTAGAATATGGAAAGTATTAATCAGCTATACCAGATATGCCTACCTATCTCTCTCCCCCCTGCCCGCCCACCCCATTTGTGAAATACTTCATTTCTGAATGTAGACATGTAAGACTCCCCAGTTCCCCCCAGTGTAACTGACACAGACTCCGCCCCACCATACATGCCATCATATAGTCTCAATTCCAAATATCCAAGGAGAAATTCAGATTGACCCATCTTACTTCCGCGGCGCAGCATCTCTCGTCCAGTTGGCCCCAGCTGGAAATCAGAAGAATGTAGAGAATCAGAAAACATCATTACTGGGGGCTTCCTATAGTCTATGCTAATTACATGTCTATGGTAAACCCATCACCCCTTCACTGAGGGCCCCTCCTCCAAGTGGGGTACAGCCAAAAAGACAAAAACAAAAGTCTTCTATTTTCTCAGCAGAGCCCCTATATGGGGATTAGTCTGCCCCTCTCTGCATAGCCCCAACGATTTTCCAAGCCAGTCCTGGTAACTCTATTCCCTTTGTAGTGATGGGTTTAGGGAAGAGTCATGTGATACAGTCATGTAAGGAAACATTCCCCACAACTGAAAGAGATACACTGTCAAGTTGGCCAATTTCCTGTAATTTTGAACAGCTGTGTCTGCACATGATTCTATCCATTAGCTTTGGCTACATCACAAACCACTCCCCAATTTAGTGCCTAAATACAGAAACATTTACCATATCTCATGATCGTGTGTGTTAGCCAGGTGGTTCTGACCTGGGCTAGCTCACCTGGAGCTGAAGATAAGGGATGGGCTTGCTCACTTGTCTGACAGTTGACAAGCTGGTAGTCTGAAGGGGTCAAAGTAAGGATGACTCATCTCTGCTCCATCAGTAAGTCAGTCCAAGTTTGGTCACATTGTGTCTCAGGGTTCCAAAGTGTAGCAAGAGATGAAAAAAGTTCCCGTGTGCAAGTACTTCCCAGTATATCTTCATGCCTCAATTGCTATTGTACCATTGACCAAAGCAAGTCATGTGGCTAAGCCTGATTGCATGGAAAAATAGATCACATCTCTTTATGGTAAAGAGCTAAAAAATAGTGTAGTGATTTTTACAGTGTCTCACAGTGATGCCTAGGACTCCAGCATCTGAAGACCATGGGGAAACCCAGTCGTATTGGCACAAGAAGATGGGGAAAATTCTCAATGGTGACATTGAACTGCTGAATTTACTAACACTGGAGAAGTGTTACCTTGGAAGTTTTTATGATGTGAGATAATTAATTTTCACTTCTGTTTCAGACAATTGAGTTGATATTGCATTTTTTCTTTGCATAAATACCTCAGAGGTATTTCAAGGAGACATCAGTTCCCCTACAATTGAAGATTGTTCCCCCACTGCCAGACTTCTCAAATTGGCTGTTTCTGATGTTTCTGTGAAGAAGCCTTGGCTAATTGCATGCATAATATGAGCCAACTGTGAGGTACAGTTACCCAAAAGCAAAATGCAAACATAAGCATCCCTAATAGCAAAGTCCAGAAGATGGGAAGCCAAGTCCGGGGAGAGTAGGGGGAAGGTGGAGGTTGGGAGAGATTGGTCAATAGGTACTACATAACAGATAGGAGAAACAAATTCTGGTGCTCTATTGAACATCAGAGTTACTAGAGATAATGATAAAGTACTGTATATTTCCAAAAAAGTCAGAAGAAAAGATTCTGAATGTTTTCACTACAATGATATGTTCACCCTGATTCAAATACTATACAAAATGTCACATGGTAACCCCCCATAAATACGTGCAATTTTTACGTGTCAACACATAAATGAAATTTGTTAAAAGTTCGATTCTAGGATTTGAACATCCAAATACACACATTTATGATTAGAATTATTGTATGAAATGCAGAATGTGTGGAAATGTAGGTGTTTAATGATATAATATCAATATTGTAGGTGTTTAATGATATCAATATTGTAGGTGCTTAATGATATTATATCAATATAATGATATAATTTATGAGGTTTACTCATCATGGTCTCTGGAGAAAGATCATATGAAAACTAGGGGGAAAGGGTTTTATTTATTGTTAAATATGGCAAAGAGTATGAGCATAGGAAGGGCCCAAAAGAGACCATAAAATTTCATCACTGGTCACATAAGCAAGAGCAATTTGAGTGACGTGACGAATCAAAAAGTGCAACAAAGAAGAAAAAGGTTGAATAATAAATACAGAAAGTTGCATTACCTAGTACTCTTTTGATTTTGTGCCTCATAATCCCAATTTAAGCCAGACTGGGGGAGGGGATTTAGTGGCTCTTATGGTTGAAACATCAAAGGGTAGCCTGCTTCAGACATGCCTGGATGCAGGGGTTTAAGCTTCACAATGGAAACCTTGTCTCTCCATTTCTCAGTTCTGCTTGCCTTCTTAGAAAGTCTGTCTCCACATGGAGAAACATAGAGCATCCTTTCCCAGGATGCTCGGAAAAGTCTCAGTGAGGACTCTGGATGATCCAGCTTGGGAGACATGGCTACCCTGCTAGCCCAGGAGTGCTCTGATGGGTCCTGCCCTCATTAGCTTCCACCTCCCTCCAGAACACAAGGATTGAGCAAGATTTGATGGAACAGAGGAGATGATGACACTCTCAAAGAAGAAATGCTGGGCAAAGCGGTAAAGACGTACAGTGGACTCCTTAAACCTGACACCAAAAGCCAAAGAGCTTTTGACCAATTACCTTATAAAATATTTTTAAATTTTTCTCTGAAAGACCTTAAGAGATTAAAAACAAAGGAGAAGCTACATACTAGGAAAAACTACTAACAAACCACATAACTCACCAATGACTAGTGTTTAAAAGATATAAAGAAACTTTAACACTCATCAGTTAAAAAAAAATTTAGAGGGTAGGCAACATGAATAGATATTTCATGGAAGAAGATGTACAGGGAGAAAATAAGCATGTGAAAATATTTTCAACATGGATGGACATCAGAAGAACATAAAATTAAAAATCAAAGCCATAATGAAATATACTATAAACCTATCAGAATGGCAAAAAAAAAAAATAACAATAACACCAAATACTGCTAAGAATGCAAAGAAATAGGATCATTTGTACATGGCTAGGGGAAATTTACAATGGTACAGTCACCCTGAAAAATAATGTATGACAGTTTCTTACAAAACTAAATATTTTGGGGACTGCATCAAACTTAAAAAAAATTGTGCATCAATGAACACAATCAATAGAGTCAAAAGACAACCTACACAGTGGGAAAGAAAAGATGTCAATCATATTTCTGACAAGGAGTTAATATGCAGAAAATAAAAATAACTCCTACGATTCAACAAAAAAATTAAATAACCAAATTTTAAAATAGGAAAGGCATTTGAGTAGACATTGCTCTGGAAATGATAAGCAAATGCCAAATAAGCCTATGAAAAATGCTCAACATCATTATTCATCTAATACATGCAAATTGAAGCCACAGTGAGGTATCACTTTACATCCATTAGGAAGGCAACTATCAGTGGGAAAAAAAGAGAGAGAGGATGTGGAGAAAAAGGAAACTTTGTGCACTACTGTTGAAACTGTAAAATGGTGTGCCCACCTTATAATATGAAGATTCCTCAAAACATTAAAAATAGAACTATCATGTGATCCAGCAATCTCACTCCTGGATATAACTGAAAACAGGGTCTTCAAGAGATTCACATACACCCATGTTCATAGCAACATTATTCACAATAACCAAAAGGGTACAAGAAACTAAAAAGTTCATCAGTGGTTAAATAGATAAGCAAAATATGGCATCTACATGTGATGGACTATTATTCTGCGGTTAAAAGGAAGGAAATTCTGACACATGCCGCAACGTGGATGAACCTTGAGGACGTTATGTAAAGTAAAATAGGCCAGTCACAGACAGCTACTGTACAATTCCACTTCAGTGAGGTTTCCAAAGTAGTTGAATTCATGGTGGGTATCAGAGGAGTAGAGAAGAGGGAAAGAGGAGCTTTTATTTAATGGGAAGAGAGTTTCATATTTGCAAGATGAAAATGCTCTGGAGGTTGGTTTCATAGCCATTTAAGTATATTTAACACCATTGAACATTTAAAAACAGTTAGGATGGTAATTTTTATGTGTTTTTGCCACAATCAATTCATCAATAGAACTAGATACGTGCTTGCCATGGAAGCCTAGGACAAAAATCCTAGACAAATGAATGCTTATATTTATACAAAAACCCATACGCAGATTATCAGAACACCTTTTTTGCAATAGGCAAAAAATGAAGACAACCCAAATGGCCTGTGTAGTGCGGGATGGCCAGACAAAAAACACTTTATCCATGTCATGAAATAGGAACACTACTCAGAAATAAGAGATAATATGAAATATGGACACACAGCAACTTGGACAGATCTCAAGAGAATTATCTGAGTGAAAAAGTCAACCCCAAGTTTTCATAATGTATGTGCCCCTTTCTGCAACATTCTTGAAACGACAAAAATTACAGAAATGGGGAATGTGTTGGTGTTTTTCAGGGCAAGGAAGTATAAGAAATGAGGAGACTGCTACAAAAAGGTAGCAGAAGGGATTCATGTCTCATGGTGTAATTCTTTATCTTGACTGCTAGCGATCACATATTAAATCTCATGAAACTATGCATGCAAACACACAAGGGCATGTAGCATTGGTGAAATCTGAATAAGATCAGTTGATTACATCAATACCTATTTCCTGGTGTGAGATTGTGCTATATTTATGCATGAAGTTTCCATTGGAGGAAGCAGATGGAAGGTACTTGCAACTGCATGTCAATCTGCAGTCACCTCGAAAGAAAAACATCCTTAAAATGTACACTACACCTACTTTTTCTAGAGGTCTACATGATTAGATGGAGTGATATGATCTTGATTTAAGGCCAAGGTAGGATGAAGAAAAGGGGATGCTGGGTTTTTAGTTTTTAGGGGAGGTGGACATCTGCTAGATGGGGAGAAACCAGGTGATAACCGAGACAGAATAAAAGTTCAAAGAATATATAATTAACTGATGAAACCAGGTGGCTGGGGAAGAGAGGGGAAATAGGATGAAGAGAGAGATGGGAAATTTACCCTTGAAAATTAGACAGGATCCATGTCGTCCTGAGAATGGAGAGCTGGCAAACATCGTGTATATAGCAGTGAGCGTCACCATGAAGGAGAGGGAAGTTGAGGTTGTTTTCATTTGTTGATCCAATTTTCTGTAGAAGTAAAGTTCTCTCTTGGGAATAAAAAGATCCAATTGGGTAGAGGTCTCTAGGAAAAGGGAAAAAGCTTATAGGAGAAAGAAAACATCTAAGAGTCTTAAAAGGATCGTTGATCAGCATGAAGATCAAGCTCCTGATGGAGCCCTGGATTTTCATGAGACTGAAGAGTCTGATGTGGTGACTTTTTTTCCAGTCGTGCTGAAAAAGCCAGAAAACAGGAACTGAGGAAATGAAGAACCAGGAAGGCAGGGGTGTGGAAGTATTGGGATTACTGGTCAGAGAGGAGCTCGTCTGACTGGCCACTGGCTCCCAGCTGGGCAGAAGGGTGAAAGCAAGAGAAATCAAGGAACCAGTGGCCTGGGTGAGGTTGGAAAATAAATTGAGTGGGAAGGATAAAGTGAGAGAGGTAGAAAGACAAGAAGTTACAACCAGCAGGTGGAAGTCTCCATTTTGATATTTTTCATATAAAACAATTCTAGCTGGTGACCAAGTCCAGGATGTGGATAAAGAAGACAGTTGTTAGCCAGGCATGGTGGCGCACACCTGTAATCCCAGCACTTTGGGAGGCTGGGACAGGAGAATCGCAAGTTCAAAGCCAGCCTCAGCAACAGCGAGGCGCTAAGCAACTCAGTGAGATCCTGTCTCTACATAAAACACAAAATAGGGCTGGGGATGTGGCTCAGTGGTCAAGTGCCCCTGAGTTCAATCCCCAATACCAAAAAAAAAAAAAAGACCATTGTTGGTGAAGATAATTACAGAACTGTCCTCCAGAATACAGGGAAAGTCATCTTTAAGGACACTAGAACTGTTCAGGACAATAGAGATTGGGGAGAAGAAAAAGCTCCACAGAAAGCCATGTTTCGATGAAGGTCAAGGTGGTGGCATTGGGTTCCCACCACATAATGGCTATCTGTACGGGCTTCCTGTGTACATGTACAAGATACACAGTAGATGTCCATCCGTTCTTGCCACTCAGATCGTGAGGACCTGCCTGGGTCCTGATGTCACAGACTGGCCTTCAGTTTTACCTACAGCTATTTTGTCATCTAATGTTTTTTTTCACTAGGACTAGCCAGCATCCATTCCTCTTGCTGAAAATCACGGGGTCGTGAGTGATGTACAAATGCTATTAACTCTTGCTACCCGGGTGTGAACATGGCATCGCAGGTAAGCCCACTTCCATGAGCCACGTTTCAAGAAGGACTCTGACCAAAGACAGCAACATTGGAGATTTCTGTTTTCTCCCAAAGGAAGAACATAGCTACAAAAGATGGAAGGTCCTAGCAGGTTTTATATTTCTTTGTAAGGAAGACCTTCCTGCAAATTTAGAGATGCTCAGACCCTTGGATGGAAATGAATGGAGGGGAAAGAGGAAATGAGATGAGCCAGGACCCTGTGGTTACCTTTGGTTTCTCTTTTGTGGACACCATACCCTGCATGGAAACCCAAAGCTTCTGGATCCTCTGGAAGGAAGAAGGCATTCTGCAGGTTGGAGAGGTTCTCCTTATGTTGAGCTAAATCCAGCTCCCTCTACCTTCCATTGATTATCCCTCTCTCCTAGATTAAATATATTCTGGATTAACTATACCCAGTACAGAAAAAAAAAAAAAAAAAAAACACAAAATAGGGCTGGGGATGTGGCTCAGTGGTCCAGTGCCCCTGACTTCAATCCCTAGTACCAAAAAAAAAAAAAAAAAAGTGGGACTCAGAGGATGGAAGGAAGAACTAAAATGTGCACTATACATCTTTCAGGTTTAGTTAAATTGGATTTTTTATTATGTATAGAGACACTGCTCTATGATGCTAAATAACTTGATCTACTTCCAACAGCCAAATAGAAGGATCTTAAAAAGTATCGCTTCAACATCTGTTCCATGCTAATCCTCCACAGGGCTCTGGAACCCACTGCCCATCTTCTTGGAGACTTTACTCATTAAATACACCTGACGGCACACTGGAGATGTAGCCCAGTGGCTGAGCCCTTGCCTAGCATGTGTGAGGTTATGGGTTTGATCCCCAGCACCCAAAAAAAATTCCTCAATGCCTTGAATCTTTGACTAGACCCCCATGATGGCCAAGGCGGTTTGGTTCCTTCTCTTTTCTCCAAGCTCCCAACAGCAACGCGAGCCTTGCTCTCCCCTCACCCACTGCTCTGATGTCACCCAGGAGTTCCCCCTGCAGTCTGCAGCCATTGGCAGCTTCAGCTCTGTGAGTTTAGAATCCCAGCACTTCATGCCCTGTCTCTTCCGCGTCGTAGATGGCTAGTCCTCCTCTTCATCTTTCAGACATGCCCTGGAAAATCCAGCCTTCTCCGAGGGCTCCTTGGTGGGACACCATGACATCAGGGGACTCCTCCTCCACCGTTACCACCTCTCCATTCTCTTGATCCAGTTTTCTTTTGAGTCTCATTCATGAAATCCTGCCTGATTTTTTTTTTTTTTTCTGAATTGTCTGGAATATGAGTAATTGTTAGAACGCTTTAGGTTTCAAACGACAAAAAGAATTTAAATTGAGTTGAGTCCCACCCCACTCCAGCACTTTAGGACTCATATATCTAAAATACCTTGGGATGGATGTTAGAGTCAGGAACAGTTTGATCCAGGTTCACCTCAGGAATCACTCTTTGCATTCCTTGGCTTGGCTTCCCCTGGTTGGCTTCATCTTCAGACACACTCTTTCTGAAGTGGCCCTGGCAGCTCCAAGCATAGTCCTACTGACTTAGTAACCCCAAAGGAAAGCACATTTCCTTCCCCTAAAGTTTCAATAAATGTCCTGGACACAGCTGGCTTCATGAATATGTTACTTTGGCTACCAAAGTGGGTGGCTTAAAACAACATAAATTCGTTCTTTCACATTTCCAGAGGTGAGAGGCCTGAAATTAAGGTATTGGCAGATGTCTCCTCCTGAATCCTTCGCTGCTTCTTCTTGCTTCTGGAGACTGTCAGCCTTCCTCAGCTTGTGGACACACCACTCCAGTCTACGACTCCACCTTCACATCCTCCTCTCCTCTGTCCATCTCATCTTCCTTGTGGATCTCTAATAAGGACATGTGTTATTGGATCGCAGGTCCACCCAGGTAACTCAGAATGGTCCTTTCATCTGCATGTCCTTAACTTAGTTATTTTTGCAAAGACCTTTTCCCCCCCAAATAAGATCACATTCACAGGATCTCAGTATGAGGTTATGGACATATCTTTTCAGGGCCACTGTTCAACACTATGACAGATATGCTACCCGCAACCCACAGTGGGCTTGTAAAGGACCCTGCTCTCAGAAGGATTCCAAACCCACTTTAAGGCTCTGCTATCGCCATCTTGAAATTCACAGTTGCTAAGCAAGGGACCCTGTAGCTTCATTTTGTACTGGGTCCCACATCTGGTCCTACTGAAGGAAACAATGGAAAACTTTTTATGTAGCATTTACCTAGCCCACTTTCCAAACCATCAGGCCCCTGGCATTTGAGTGACTTTCTATTAAGAAAATAAAAGGTATCATGGAGCATCTCACGGAGGGCACTGGGGATGGCCTCCCACTGGCAATGGTAACCCTTGAACTGCAGGTATGAAGGATGAGGAGTTAGCTGGGCAAAGAAATAAAAGTCTTATAGGCAAAGCAAAGAATATGTGCAAAGAAGCAGATGGAAGAAAGAGGACATGTTTGGGGAACTTGTTCATCCAACTTCCTGTTCCTAGAGGCAAGGCCAGTCTGTCAGGGACACTGACCACAGGGGACATTACCAACAAGGCTGGATAAAGCTCAGGTAGGAGGATAGTTAACCAAAGTGGTAGGAGGCAGACAGCAGGTCTACAACGACATAGCCACTTTCTACCAAGGTTCTTGTTACTTCCTCTCACCGCGTGTTCTGCCTGGTTGGCCAGAGTTTGGCTCGAGACAACAGTTCTTCTAGATACTTCCTCTACCTTCTGAAAGACAAAAATGTCAGCAATAAAAATGAAGAACTGGCCAGGAACTGAATTGAGTTGCCCAAGAATTTCTGCTGGTATCATGTCCTTGATCCCCTGTGTAAGACAAAAGAGGCCTTTCACATAAGTAGGGGAAGAGAAGTTCATGAATAAACAGTGTTAGCAGACCTAGGTGGATAGTCAGACAAAAAAAAAAAAAAAAAGTTGAGTCCCTACCTCATTCCCTATATCAAAATTAATTCCAGATAGAGCAAAAATGTTCAAATAAACAAAACCATTACACTACTATAAAATGGGGAAATGGCTGAGTACAGTGGTGCATACCTGTAATCCCAGCAGCTTGGGAGGCTGAGGCAGGAGGATCACAAGTTCAAAGCCAGCCTCAGCAACTAAGCAAGGTCCTAAACAACTTAGCAAGACCCTGTCTCGAAATTAAAATTTTCAAAAAAGAACTGGGGGCGCTGGGATTGTGGCTCAGCAGTAGAGCGCTTGCCTCGCACGCGTGAGGCCCTGGGTTCGATCCTCAGCACCACATACAAACCAATAAAATAGACATTATGTCCATCTACAGCTAAAAAAATATTTAAAAAAAAAAAAAGAACTGGGGATGTGGCTCAGTGATTAAGCACACCTGGGTTCAATCCCCAATACCAAAATATAATAGTAATAATAATTAAAAAATGGGAAAATGTTTATGATCTTGGAAAACAAAAGGTACAAATCTAAGAAGTGATTAAAAAAGACTGATAAATTAGGCCAAAAATTAAATTTCCACGGGACCAATTTAAAAAAGCAAAATTAGAAGACAAGCTGAAGATTAGGAAATATATGTACAACATTCATAATAAACCATGGGCTAATTTTCCAAGTATAAAAATACTTTTTTGAGAATTAAGAAGAGGATCAATAACTCAATAGGAAAGCAGAGCTGGTAGAGAGCAAGGACAGGTAGTCCACAGGAAATGGACTAATAAAGTGTCTAATAAACATATAGAGTGATACCTAACTTCACCATTGATTGAAGAAAAACCAGCATACCAGTGTTCATCCAACAAAGATTGCCAAACCAGACAGGAAACGTCAAACCGCTTGCCTTTACACATTGTTGATGTGAGTATACATTGGTACACCTTTGGAAGGAAATTATGAAATAACTATCAAAATTTAGAAATGAGGAAGAAGGGGAAAAAAATCTTTGACCCAGGAACTCTAGTTTCAAGAATTTATCCTCGACACACTGGTATCTGAGTGAAGGTGTTTGCTTAAGTTTACTTCTTTAACGTTGCTTACAGTAGCAAAAGATGAGAAATGATCTCTCCCAGTCAATAGGAATAACTTTCATTACATTAAAGAGTTTCCACATGAGAATCCTGCACAGCCATGTTTTGAAATGAGATGAATTTTTATGGCCTCTGACATTAAATAATTTCCAAGATACACTGTCAGGAGGAAAAAAATAATCTGTATGTGGTTCAGTAACTTGGGTGAAAAGAATGAGGTACAGATAGATAGACACACAGGGGTTGTACAAAGCACGTGTCCACAAACTTCTACAAGAAAGCATTCATTTTAATTGCTTCTGGGTATGCAGATTACAAAGAAATTTCATTTTCATTATATATACTTTGTTACTCTGTATTTTACTGGGCTATTTTTTTCCTATAAAATATTTTAAGTGAAGCACATTAAGATGGAAATTCCCAAAAAGAGGAAAAGAAAGTAAAACTCATACATAATCCTTTTAAAACAAATTATACAGGACTGGAGGCGGGGCTCACTGGTAGAGAGCCTGCCTAGCATGAACCAGGCCCTGGGCTCCTTTCCCAGCACCATAAATAAATTAGACAAAATAAGGAATAAAATCTCCTCCCCCAAGTTAACCACTGATAAACCTTGGGTTTCAGTTCTTCCACAATTTTTTCTGTGCTTGTATAAATGTGGTCGAATCATTTCTCAGCTTTCATTTATGGATGTTCATACACTTTTCTTCTCCCCACTGTCTTTCCCTCACCCAAGCAAGCACAAAATCAGCCCTGCAAGTCCTTGCCTCTGAAGGTTTATGGCTGATCTGAAAAGCAGAATAATCTCCAAGACTTCCTGGATCTTCTTCCAACAACCTAAGCCCCCAAGAAACTTTCCATAACAGACTTTCTGGGGTTTGCTGAAAAACTAAAAGGAAAGGAGGAAAGGTTTTCAGAAATGAAAAGCACTCAACGAACAAAGATGGTTATTTTCTGTTTCTGAACTACTGCAGGATGAGTCCCTCTCCTAGATGGGTCTGATCCTCCAAGCAGGGCTGCAGAGAAGAAAGCCTGAGAGCAACCGTTACTAGGCTGCTTTTACAAATTCAAATAGGGAGAGGAGGAAGAGAGGAGGAAGAGGAAAAGAGACGAACTCAAGCAGATCGAGCCTGCCAAAAATAAACTAGACAGAGGAGCTGAGTAATAATGTGATCAGATAAAGAAAAAGAGCTGAACGACCAGAGATGCAATTTCCATTTAGTAACAGGACATGAAGACAATTCACAGAAAAGGAAATAAAATGGCTTAGAAGCGTAGGAGAAAACACTAGATCTCACACATAATTGAGGGAATGCGAATTAAAACATTAATGCGATCCTATTTTCTCTTATTGGATTGGCAAACTCGATGCTGGGCCCTGTAGGCAAATTAGAAAACAGCGCCCCCTTCTGGGCACATGCGCCTCCTGACCCCAGGCGGGCAGATTCTGAATTTCAGTCCTACTGACCTTTTGCAAACACGCTCCTGATCCTTGTTTGTTTGTTTGTTTTTGGTGGTGCTGAGGATTGAACACAGCGCCTTGTGCATATTAAGCAAGCACTCTACCAACTAAGCTATATCCCTGGCCCATGTTCCTAACCCTTAGCAAAAAAAAAAAAAAAAATTCAAAAGGTTATGCATGCACAACCTTCGAGGAAGATCTAGAAACAAACACTCCGCCACACCTCAGAAAATCTTCTTTGTTTTAACCTAGCAATCACACCCTAATTCTAAGTAATATGTTTGTATCTCTAGGCCTTGGTTTATTGACATGCTATATTGTTTCAATTGCCTTCAAAGAAGTGGATCACCATCCCCCTCCCCCTTTTCTCTACAACAGTTTTGTTTGGTGTTTGTGTTAATTAATTTCTGTAGTCAGTCAATATTTACTGAGATACCTACTCACCTACAAAATAAGAAGTAAAATCTCCACCTCCAAGTTAAACCACAGATAAACACTGGGTTTCAGGTCTTCCAGAACTAGTTCTGTGTTTACATAAAAATGAGGCACTCGTGGTCCTTAGGACTTGGCTATTTTTTTAATTTTGTTTTATTTAGCCCAATGACTTTCAGTAATGTATTTAATCCTTAGTCTTTTCCATCCACAGAAATCATCACAGGAATTCAGAATAATTCTGCTTTGTGTGTGTGTGGTTTTGCAAGTAATAGAAATGAACTCTGATTGGTTGAGAAGAGTGGGTAGCTGGTGCATGCTATAATCTCAGCTACCTAGTAGGCTGAGGCGGGATGATCCCTTGTGCCCAACCTAGGCAAAGTAGCAAGACCCTGTCACCAAAAGGAAAAAAGAAAAAGTGGGGCTTGTTACAGGATTATTGGAACATATAAAAGACTCCAAGAAACAGCAAGATAATCAGGACTCAGCAGAGTGTGCACCCCCAGCAGGGGCAGACATCCAGATGCAGGAACATGCCCACTCTCCCCTTAGGGTGCAAGCTTTACACCTCTCAGTGTGAAACCCCAAGCTCCTTCTGGGTATTGGGTCTAGGGCCCTGTGCCGTAGACATGGCTACTGCTGAGTCAATTGCAGAGAAAGGGAAATTCATTGTTGAGCAGCCATCCCATAATTGCTCCTCCCACATAAATGCTGGTGGTGGGTTTTGTTTTTGTTTCATCAAAAAGTTGTCGAGAATGGATTCAGGGTGGGTTTGGAAGTCCCCATCCCACCCATGACAGTGTCCTGATCTGAAGGACAGCTGCTCACACCACCAGGCGCTTGGTTCCCTCTCCCTCCGACAACATGGAAGTTTCTTTGCACTCACTCGTCCAGGTGGAACCTCCCGGTTCTTTGGGATGGTCTTAGCTTTGGTGGAAGGCAGTTTGTGCAGGGGAAAGCGCAGCCCCCGGTCTTTCCTTTCTGTGCACAAAGTTCCAGCTCTGCCCCCTGGTGGACGTTACCAGTAACCTCAAGGAGGAGAAGACAAGCCGCAAAGCCTGGAAATGTCTCCTTCAGGGACATACGTGCAAAGAGCTCAGAGAAGAGCCTGGCACAGGTTGAAGTGCTTTGCTAAAAATAATTAATTAATTAATCTAAATAAGTAAATAAAAAAGTTTCCTGTTTAATAGCATTGCATCGTTCCGATCCTGTCTTCACGTGACCTACTCTCTGTGTGTCTGTCTGTGTCCACATTTCCACTGACCCCCCCTCTTTTGTCTTCAGTACTGGAGTCTGAACTCAGGGGTGTTTTAACACTGACTACATCCTAGCCCTTTTTATTCTGAGACAAGAGTCTTGCTCAATTGCTGAGGCTGGCCTTGAACTTGTGATTCTCCTGCCTCAGCCTCCTGAGTAGCTGGAATACAGGTGTGCGCCACTTCCAGGGACCATCCTAGAAGTTCCCCCAGGCTGTTCCCCCCTTCTAGGGCCCACCTTACTCCTGTATGGTTTCAGCTTAGCTCATTACATCTTCAACGACCCTATTTCCAAATAAGATCACATTCTAAAGTGCTAGGGGTCAGGTGTCAACCCACCTTTGATTTATTTATTTTTAGTACTGGGGATTGAACTTAAGTGCCCAGAGGCACTTAACCACTGAGTCACATCCCCAGCTCTTTTTATATTATATTTAGATGCAAGGTCTCGCTAAGTTGCTGAGGCTGGCTTTGAACTCGCCATCCTCCTGCCTCAGCCTCCCAAACCGCTGGGATTACAGGCATGCGCCACCGCGCCCAGCTCAACCTATCTTTTGGGAGAAAGATACAATTAGTTTTTCACCTCCGAGGCCTCAGTTTCTTTAAGTGTAAAATGAAAAGTATCACAGTTAGCTAATAGATGCTAATATATTGTGACAAAGAATGGCATGTGAGATAGGTTCCCTTCAGACAAACAAAGTCTCAGAGTCAAATACACGTTTCCCAACGTGCTTTGGGCACGCACGAACATCTCACGCACGAACATCTCACCGAAGACGTGCAGGAAGGAGCAAGCGGCATCTCGGGAGGGGTCAGGGGTCTCGCTAAGAGGACGCCAAGGAGGCAGTGTCGAGTCTTTCCCGTTAGGTCCCTTTGCTTCTGCCTGCATCGCTTTTACAAAGACACATTTTACTTGCATAATTTAAAAACCTAAAGGAAGTAAAAATAAGTCACAATAGCATCTGCTCTGTTGGGTTGTTGCAAAGATCAAATAAAAGTAGGGTGTAAACCACTCGGCCCAGTAAGCGCTGGGGGCAGGGCGAGTGTGGACATTCTCCCCACAGCTGCCACGTGTTAATAGAGAAAAACCTGGAACAAGCTAATTGCCCAGCTAATGGCAAAAATCTGGTCAGGAAATTGTACTATGTGCACCTGATATATTATTAAGCAGCCTTTAAAATTATATGGACCAAAAATCCAGAATAGCAAGGGAAAATGCGCAAAAATGTAATGTGATGGGAAATACAAAAAGAAACCAAGAAACAAATTTCAAATTTCAAACTTTGCAAAATATTTTTTTAAATAATGTAAAATTGCCGGGCATGGTGGTACATGCTTGTAATCCTAGTGACTTGGGAGGCTGAGACAGGAAGATGGCAATTTGGAGGTCAGCCTCAGCCATTTAGCAAGGCCCCAAGCAATTTAAAGAGAACCTGTCTCAAAATTTTTTTAAAAAGGGGGGGGGGCTGGGGATGTGGCTCAGTGGTTAAGCACTCCTGGGTTGAATCCCCAGTACCTCCCCTCTAAAATCCAGAACTCAGATGCCTATTTTAAAACTCCACCTCCTATTCTACTCTGCATACCTCACATCCATTATTATGAAAAAAGTATCTTCTATGAAGTGCTTATTATCCAGCACCCCAGTTCCTAGTTCCTCCCTTGTCTTTCATGAACCATCTTCCTTTGAAATACTTGAGAAACATCTGTTGGTGTTACATCTACTCTGAAACTATTTCATCAGCAGCTATTTCTTTATGTCATAAACTCCTCTCTGGCTGAATCAAATAAGAAATGTTTGGCTATGAATAACAGAAAATCCAACTAACAGAGGCTGAAACCATGAAGATATATCTGGTTTTCTCAATAAGAAACCCAGATCTAGGCAATGGGTCCAACCAGCACCTTAGTGGTATTAGGGCTCCGGGGACTTAACCTTTCTCCAAGGTTTATCACCTCAAGGTCACAAGATGGCTGCTTTACCTCCAGCTATCATACCCTCCCTCCTTTGTCCCTAGCAGGAAAAAAGACAATGAAAAGGCAAAAGTGTTTCTAGAGGGTCACAATGTCAGAACTGAGTCACAGAGCTGCTCTTAGGTGCAGGGAAGTCTGGGAAAGTGAGTAACTGGGAAAAGGGAATCAGGATGGCAATGGGGATCATGATCTCTACCACCGGGCGCACTGCAGTTCCCAACAGAATCAAGGAAAGAGAGTAGGGGAGTGTTTTCTGTTGTGCAAGCAAACTAGCTGCCACCATGCCACTGCCGCTGGTCCGGCTCCATCCTTTCCCTGCTCAGTGCTGTCTGCTACCCCTGTAAGTGCTGCTGCTGATCTACACACATCAGCAGAGTCCCGGGAACAGGAGAAGCCCCTTCCTTTGACCACTCCACACACAAGCCGCGTAAACCTCACCACATGTTGGGACCACAAAAGAAATCGCAGTCCTTCCGCTTCCGGGAAGACAGACTGCAGGTAAAGCAGCACTTTCTCCTGTTTCCATCACACAAAACGAACATCAGAAGACTCTGTAAGGTGGAGAGAAGGCACATCAGTTAGCGTTCTCAGGACTCTAGGAACGGGTTTTCTTTTTTCTCCAGGAAACACCACCAAAAAAACTGATGCCCAGCTACCCAGGCTGGCAAAGGCCAAGTGAAGAGGTCAGAGATCTCCACCCTCGCAAGACTGTAATGAGACATTTCAATCCAAGAAGATCAAGGAGGGAGTTGGACTTTTATCCCAATCAGGAAAGTCAGACCTTTGACCACCTCCCAGAGGTAATGCAGATGAAGAGACATTCCTACACTTCCCATCCAGGAAGGTATCTGTGGGGCCTAGTGAAGCTGGAATTTTCCCTCCCCTGTCCAGTAGTAACCAGACGCCCCACTACAGGTGTCAATGAAGGTTCAGGGGGGCATGTGGACTTCTTCCCCCGACTGGCAGTAACAAGACCAGCACCTCTTCCCCTGTCCCTGCTGGATTGGCATCCAAAACCAAAAACAAATAAACATGTTCTAGAAAAGGAAACAATGATAAGTCAGACATCACCAAAACTTTAAAATTTGGCTCCCCAAAAGATCTTGAGAAGATGAAAAGACAAACTACATTCTGAGACTAAATATTTGCAAATTGCCTGTCCAACAAAGGACTAGTATCTTGAGTACATAAAGAACACTCAAAATTCAACAGTTAAAAAAATATATAATTAGGAAATGGGCAAAAGATCTAAAGGGACATTTTATCAAAGAAGATATATAAATGACAATCAAGCACATGAAAAGATGCTGCATATCGTTAGTCATGAGGGAAATGCAAATTAAGAACATAGTAAGATACCACTTCACATCAGAATGTCTAAAAAAATTGGTGACAAAGCCAAATGTCAGTAAGGTTGTAAAGAAATATACATTGCTGGTGAGAATGCAAAAGGATACAGCCACTCTGGAAAAGCATTTGGCAGTTGCTTTAAAAACTAAACATGCAAACACTATACAACCCAGCAATTACACTCTTGGGCATTTATCCCAGAGATACGAAAATTTATGTTCACATAAAATCTCTACATGAATGTTTATAGCAGTTTTTCTCTTAATCATCAAAAATTGTAAACAGCCCACTGGAAAAATGACTAATCCGTAATATATCTATCCCATGGATTATTACTCAGCAGAGAAAAAAGAACAGACTAGTGATACATGTGAAAAACCTGGATGACTCTCCAGTGATTTATGCTGAATAAAAACATCCAACCCTAAAAGGTTACGTAGTTTCTGGTTCTGTATCTATACTATTCTTGAAATAATACTACTATAGAAATAAAGAAGAGATTGGTGGCTGCCCGGGGTTAAAGGAAGGAATGGAGGAGGGAGGGAAGTGGGAGTGGCTGTAATAAAGTGATGTGAGGTGTTCTGTGGTGGCGGACACCTTCCATATCTTGACCATGCCAATGCCTCTGTTCTGCTTGTGGTCTTGAACTCTGGCACTACAAGATATTACTATTGGGAAAAACTGGGTAAATGGTACACAGGATCTCTCTATAGTTTTTCTTGCAACCAAGTATGAATCTATAATTACCTCCAAGAAAAGGTTTAATTCTTAAAAAAGAGAAGTCACAGCCGGGCACGGTGGCTCAAGCCTGTAATCCCAGCATTTAGGGAGGCTGAGACAGGAGAATCATGAGTTCATAGCCAGCCTCAGCAATGGTGAGGCGCTAAGCAATTCTGTGAGACCCTGTCTCTACATAAAACACAAAAATAGGGCTGGAGATGTGGCTCAGCGGTCGAGTGCCCCTGAGTTCAATCTCCAGTACCAAACAAAAAAAAAAAAAGAGAGAAGTCACAACACATGAAGGGAGAAAAAAATGAAAGCTTGTTCAATATTGCATATCTCATAGGGAGTGTTTATATAGCGGGTACGATGGAGCCCAGAGAACTGCCAGGCATTCACGCTGCCGCTTTCACCTCCTTAAACCCTATAAAGTCATTACTATCATGATCTTGTTTTATAGATGAGAACACGGAGGTTAAGTCACTTGCCCAAGACAACATAGATGGTAAGGTGGCTTTTGATGGAAGGCCCTTGGATTCCAGAGCTCTTCATATTAGTTATGTGTTGGGCTACACTCAGGTCAGACCACTCACAGGGGCTCTTCAGTTCCTAATCCTTTGGCTTTGACCTCAAGTTCTCCCTCCGTACAGTCCTCCCACTTTCAGGCCTCCAGGATATACATGTCCATCTCTCTTTTTAGGGAAAAACTTTCAACAGTAAGAAACAAAGACCTACCAACTGATCTGGGCTTAGACATTGAGGAAATGTTATTATCTCATATAATAAAACAAAGACACAGCAGAAGCTCTGTTACATAAGTAAAAGATACTTCTCTGTGCTTCCCAAATCTGTCAGCCTCCTCATGGTCACAAAATGGCTACCCAAGCTCCAGCCAGCACTTCCTCCCAGGTGCTGTCCTTGGGAAGCTCCCTGAATATCTAGAACAGAGGCGAGCTGGAGAAAGTCCCTTTACGGCATCCCCTGTGATCTAGTTTATCCTTTAGAATGTTCATTCCAGCCAAATGTTGTGCCTGCCCCAATTTTCCAGTCCTTTCGGCAGAGGTAGATCTCCCTCAAAATTCTGATCAATTCTGGGATCCTTCCCAAAGTGGTGACATCACTGAGTGTTTCCATTTGGCCCCAAACCCATTGAGATTCCTGCTCTCGATGAAAGAAGGGAGTGCGTGTAATAAACAGATTCTGTCTCTGTTAGCGCAAAAAGACCAGGAAGAAAGTAAACTTCACAGATCATTTCAGGCTTTATTCAGGAACAGGACACCTACGGGGATGGACCCACTTTCCTGGTGGAAAATGAGCCACCGAACAAAGAAAGAGACTGGGTTTATATAGGTTATCCCGAGAAGTGGTCTGGTGAGCATATGAATTTTCCTGGACACTTAGGAATTTGCGGGTTGTTCCATCAGTCAATGAAATGGTCAGGTTTAGTGCTCAGGAATTTGAGCCCTTGGGGTCAGAGGTCTTGTGTTCTGCAAGTTAGTGTCTCCAGTATGGCGAGACACTCCTTTCTGCCTGCGATTAGCATGAGGAAGACATTTGTTGGGGAAGGTGAAAGCTGTCAGCACACGGCTATTTTTCCTTTTTCTTGAGCTACATTATTTTCAGTTCCCACACCTATTAGTCTCCACTCCTCAAATGACGAGCTTTTGTGTGTCTCCCTCTTGGGGTCACAGTTTTCCATAAGGAAGGTTCTAATCTAGAAGTTTCTACCACCTTTCCAGCCCTTTAACACCCTGCAGCCCTGGGAGGATTCTGAGCCTTGAAGTGTGTGTGTGTGTGTGTGTGTGTGTGTGTGTGTGTGAGAGAGAGAGAGAGAGAGAGAGAGAGAGAGAGAGAGGAGGAGGAGGAGGAGGAGGAAAAAGGAGAATACAGTTACTACTGGGAGCATTTCCTCTCTCTGGAGAGCAAAGTGGTGTCTCCTTGATGGTTGATGCATCTGGATCTCATCAGACACTGGAGCATCCCTTAGGATAATTATTAAAATCTACAAAACTAATAAGCAATTGCCGAAGCTCCCTTCCTGCTAATGGTGCAGCCTTGAGTTCCTCCTAATGAATGTTGATTGGCACCACATTCGAATGCAAATTTCAGTCTTTGTTTCTTACAAATAACCCCCCTTTTTAAATTTTCTTTTAAAGGAATGCTTTAGGAGGTCTGAGAGTTTCAGCTTGATTGCAAATCTAAAGTGGGGTTTGGGGTTTTATTCCTTCAAATTCCACCCTGAATCTACCTGCTCACCTCATTTTCCAAGGTTCATTCCAAAAAAAGAAATGATACATATACATATGTAAAAATATATGTATATATACCCATGTATATACATATGTACATGCCTTGTATATACCAATAGATAGATTGATTCATTCATTCATATTTTTGTAGTTGACCTTAAATTTCAAAGAGATGGTAGACCCAAAATTGGACAGAAGTAGACCCTGGATAGAAATGCTAATTAGAGGAGATAGTGTCTGAGCCAGTGTTAATAAAGGAGCTGGGTGTTACGTCCACCTTTGTCTCCTGCTGTATGAATGTCAAGGTCTCACCGTCTTGTAGCTTCCAAGTCTAAGTGCCTTTTATCTCTGTCTCACTATGATCATGCAGACATGTTACCTTGACACACTGTTGAGAAAAGGCATCCGGGAACAACGCTCCATTTCTGCTGCCATATTTTATCCTTTCCACCTATAATATGTGACCTTCCAAGATTAGTCCAAAGTTACTAATCCAGTGTAATGTCTGAATCATTAGTTTCAAGAGAATTCTTTGGGGAGGTTGCTAAACCCAGCTGGCTAGAAGGCAGCTGCCAGGCTCTACCACTGAGTGGACCCAGGAACTGGTTTAGCCAGCTGTCTCGTTTCTCCCCTTCTGTGTGCTGGTGCACTGGGACCCATGACCCAGGTCTGAAGCAATATAAATAACACAGAACTATAGCACAGATTCCACCACCACATAGACCTAAGTACCAGGCTGAGCTCTGATCAAGAACAGCTGTGTGATCTGGGAAAAGTTCCTTAACTTCTCTACTCATCAGTTTCCTCATCAGTAAAGTGAGGATGATAAGGGGTCATAGGTTGTTTACAAGACGACTGCTATAATTTCCACCCACTCCAAATCCCTACCATGGGCAAATTGCTTCCATGTATGAGCTGGTCCTGGTCATGTGGCTTGCTTTGACCAATGAGACATCAGCCAACAAGATCCAAGTAGAGGCTGGAAGCCTGCTTACTCTCTCTTGCTACCAAGAACCTTTTTACCACCAACCATGTCAACAAATATGGGCTGGATGAGAGACAGGTGGCTGTCTCCCCAGCTGACACTGAGGCAACTGCCAGACCTGTGGTGAGTCTAACTTAGACCATTCAGCTCAAGCCAGGCCAGCACAAATCAGAAGAAATTCCCAGCAAATCCACAGAACTATAAGAAATAATAAATGTTTGTTGTTTTATGACGTTAATATTTGGGCAGACTTGTTACACAGCAAAAGCTAACTGATACACACTGTCTCACTCAGTGATGTTGAGCCTTAAGTGCATACAAAGTACTTAGCCCAGTGCCCAATACACAGTGAGTATTCACTCAATATAGGTCACATCACCTGATCTGTAAAGCCAGGATACTGGAAACATTTTGGTAGCTGAAAGGATAAGGAAAGAAATTCTGCTTCATTGAGCCAAGTTCCCTCCCCTAGGGAGGCTAGTACAGACCCTGCCAGAACTCCATGCATCATTGCTGATCTGCACAGAGCATGAGTGTATCATTCCAACAGCACCTTGGTGAGCCACAGCTACAGCAGTCAGCCAATAGGCCGCTGCCCATCTTAGCCCCTTGTTAGACCTCCCCCATGCCAGCTGGTCTAACAAGAGCCCCATCTCCCACTAGCCAGCAGGTCTGGGGAAACTCATAGCTACCATGGATTGACACAGGGAACATTTGCACTTAGGCCCAAGATAGGACACCCCTACATCTTCCCCGATTTCCAACGAGCAACCTCAGATGCTCTCACATGAGCTTTCCGCTGCAATCTGAAGATGCAAAGGTTGCCAAGTTCTTTCTCTCTCTGGCTTCAGATAGAGGTGCTGGAAGCCACATAAAGTCACTGCTAGATGAGAGAGTCCCTGGTGAGAATGTTTGTGCTAGTTGTGAAGTGCCAACCATCTCCCAGTGCTCCCAAAGCTGCCAGCTCTCGGGGTGCTGAGGGGACGTGGATTCTGCACAGTCACTGCACAGTCACTTTCTGTCACTTCATCCCCTCGACCCTGCTGTTTCCCCGACTCTCACAGTCTCTCATCGAAACAGTTGTGCAGACCACATCATTTATAAAAGCCAAACACCGGAAACTGCCCAAATGTCCTTCAACAGTAGAGTTGATTTAAAAAAAAAAAAATGTAGTTTATTCACACAGTGAAATGGAATAGCAGAGAATAGAAAAGATGTTCACTCTGTGCACTAACATGCATAAATTTCACAAATATAAAGTTAAATGAAAGAAAACACGCAAAAAATATTTTTAAATAAATCTAGGTAAAGTTCCAAAACAGTCCAAGGGATATAGTCTAAGGGAATAAAAAAATTCAAAGAAAAGCAACAACCCAAGAACTAAGACTCAGGCATATGTTTCCCTTTTGGGGTGGATGAGAGGTTTTGAAAGTGATGAAACAGAGTGACACACACCTGTAATCCTAGCGTCTCAGGAGGCTGAGGCAGGAGGATCTCGAGTTCAAGGCCAGCCTCAGCAACTTAGCAAGGCACTAAGTACCCAAAATAAATAAATAATAACAAAAATATTGCTGCAGAGGCTGCAGGTCCGGTCCCTTACCTTCTCATGACAAGGGCTCAAACTGCTCCAAAGTGTCTGGCTCCCCTATGCTCTCGCCCTCTCTGACTGCCTCAGATCAGGCTCTGACCTTCTCCTTCCCATGCCAGTTAGGTAAGGACAGGCCCCATGACTCCATGGAGGTGATTGCGTGTCATTAATGGCGGTGGATGGAGTGCAATGGAGGGTGTTTGTTTATACAACAAAGCTTAAGCTCCTCTCCAGCCAAAATCCTAATATCAATAGTCCTGAGTATAATTGTCACATCCTGCTTGTATATTGATCCTGGTTGGCACAAGGCTGGAATTGGCCTTGCCTGTCCTTAGTTGGGCTTTCAGCCACACTGGGTTTCCTTTCAACCTTAGCTCAGCACCTGTTCCAGTGGCAACCATAGGTTCACAGCTCGGAAGAAGGTGTGACATGCTCTGTGTCCCATCAACCAAGAGAGGGGAGAGCAGACCCTGAGAACACTGGTTTCTGGAGGAGGAGAAGGTGAAGGAAAACTAGAAAAGATAGCCAGAGAGTGGGAGGCTGGGAGGAGTCCAGGGGGAGGCCTGGCAGAAGAGAAGTTTCCAAAACAGTGTGGCTGATGTTTAAATGCTTCAAAGTCATCTAAGGCACAGACGAAACCAGCTCCAATTCCCAGAGATGTGATTTCCTTGATCTGACATTTTCTATAAATTATGCACATGTGCACAGAAACCCCATTAGTCTTAATTGCATTTTGAAAAATAGTTCTGGAAAAAATGAGCACAAAACTCCTAAGAGTGGTTATCCTTGGGGACCAAGGTCAGTTGAGTGGCTATCACCTTTTTACTTCGTACACTTCTGAATTACTTTAATGTTTACAGGGAGCATCAGTGCATTTGATAATTTTAAATGAAGAAAATAAAATAGATACATGTTAACTTACAGTAGCACGATACTACTGGGAGAAGGGAGAAGGGACAAGTGGTCTTTGTCAGTAAAAAGGAAAAGGAAATCATCCAGGGGTTGTTGGTGGCAGATGGAGGATTCTGCAGGTGAGACCTGGGAATGGGCTGAGAGCATGGAAGAGCGAGAGTGTGGTACAAGGTGATTTGGTCCCATAACTGGGAAGGTGGTGCAGTCCTCGTCACCGGTAGAGTACAGCAGCAGGAGCAGGTCCTGGTTAGGAGTTTCGAGAAGCTTCCCCCCAGCTACCAATGATCATGTAAAGCTGGGAAGAAATACAAGACAAAGGGAGGAGGGATATTTGGGCTCTCCCCAGCACCCAAGGATTGGGAGGCATTTCTGTTGGCAGCTCACTTTGAAACAACTTTCCCCAAGAGTCGATGTGGAACAAGGAGGAAACTGAGTCCCACCCCTCCACTCACATTTCTAAGGTACTTGTATTGCCTTTCCATTGCTATAACAAAATGCCTGAGATAATAAACTGTTAAGGAGGAATGTTTCATTTTGGCTAACAGATTCAAAGGGTTAGGTCCATGGTGAGTTGGTCTGTTACTCTTGGCACTGTGGTGAAGCAGTACATGGTGGTGGAAGCATGTGATGGAGACAAGCTGCTCATGTCATACCAACCAGGAAGCAAAAGAGAGAGCTAGCAAAGGGCCAGTTTCCCAGTCTCGTCCTCAAGGGCAGGGCCCAGGGACCTAACTTCCTTCCAGTAGCCCCCGCCTCTTAAAGGTTCCATTGCAATCCACCCCATAGTGCCACTCTTGGGGGACACTTAACCAAACCATAGCAGAAAAACATACCAGTCCAGGGCAGACGAGTCAGAGTGGAGATGGTAACATGGGGTGAGCATGGCCAGACTGGGCTCCACTTTACCTGGACATCAGAAATCTACAAAGTGCCTTTTCCATCACATCTTAGCAAGCTCTGATGGTATCTTTTGTTTTGGTCTTCAGTCACTGCCCACTTGATTGACAAAGAGGAGTTTTATTTTGACCCAGGTGACATTGTATCTCAATGGCTCATTCACTCAGATCTTTGAGCATGACATGGTGATTTTCATCTTTGCATTCCCAGCATGTCCCCCTGACCTAGATTTAACAAGTAAAAGTGCCATGGCATTGCTGGTTTTGTTGTATTAAAATATCATAAAGGAAAAATTAAGCATCCATCCCCCCATGGGTTTAAGCACAGGGAAACCTTGAGACTACGTGATCCATGCAAATCCATGTGGAAGATGATGGGCAATTGGCTTTATCATCAGGAGAGGGTCACCCAGGTTAGTACTTCATACAGCAAAAAGCAGCTGTTGACCTCCTTGCAACATTTGCAGTCACAACTGCAAACCATTTTCTAGTCTGAGATGCTTCCACTAGAGGGCGTCTCCAGACCTGTGAGAGTGCTCTAAAGAGCACAGAAGGGGAGAGTCTTCCTCATTAGGTCTCACCAACCTGCAGTCAGTGCGTGGAATTGGCCAGTCGCTATCTAAATAAAAAGTTTTATTGGAACACAGCCATGTACTTTCGTTGACAATTGATTTCAGCTGTCACCCTACAAGGGCAGAATTGAGTAGCTGTCACAAAGACCTTATAGTTCTCAAAGCCAGAAAGTATTTCCCGAAGTGGTCTAGGGTACTGATCTATCAGAGAAGGATCTCAATCAGTAGACATAGAGGAGTACATAAAGGTGAGTCTATACACATGATGATTATGCCCACCTTACAGATGAACAACCCAGGGCACAGAGGTGTTAAATTTCCCAGAGTCATGCAGCCTATATTTTTGGGAGTTGAGATTTGAATTCAGGTAGTCTATTTCTAAAGTTCACTTAACCACCATCAATGATGCTTCCCAAAAGTTTTCAGAGAGGGAGGAAAATCAAACAAGTAGCCACATACAAAGATTCATAGTCTTCAATAGCAACATAGGAAGCCACAGGAAAAATGAACCTATACTGTCAAATTTTCTAGGAAAAAAATATTTTCCACCAAAAACTCTAGGCCCTGACACTTTACAATCAAGTTCAGCAGCAAGAATATACACGTTGTCAATCATGCACTCAAATATTTTTCATCAATGCTTATTTATTTATTTATTTATTTATTTATTTATTTATTGCAATACTGAGGATTGAACCCACAGGTGCTCTATTTCTGAGTTACACCCCCAACCCTTTTTTCGCTTTCAATTTTGTGACAGGGTCTTGCTAAATTGCCAGGCTGGCCTTGAACCAGTGTTCCTGCTACCTCAGCCTCCCAAGTCACTGGGATTAAAGGAGTGTACCATGACACCAGGCCCAACACACTCCTCTTTAGGATGCTCCTGGACAATGTGCTCTCTCGAAATGAGAAATTAAAACTATAAAGAGAAAAGCAGGAGATCCAGGAGACAGTGGAACTAGGAAAACAAAGGAAAGAAAACTCTGAGGACGAAAGGTAATCTAAGATGTAGAGCAGGCTGAAGGAGCAACCCATTCAAATTGAAGCAAGAAGACAGGGAATGCCAGGTGGGAGGTTGTATTAGTCAGCTACTGCTGCATAACAGAAGACTCCAAAAAAAAGATAGCAACTAAAAACAACAAACATTTATTATATCAAAGAGCTTCTAAGGGTCCAAAGTCAGGGGGCAGCTTCTGATTCTGGGTCTTTCTGTGAGGTCTTCAGTCATCTGAAGGCTTCACAAGAGTTCAAAGATCTGCTCCTTCCCGTGCTGATGGGGCAAGAGCCCTCAGTTCCTTATCTTCTGGACCTCTCCATAGGACTGCCCCCACATGGCAGCTGGCTTCCCCAGAGTGGACAATAAACAGAGAGGGGGACAAACCATGGCAGCGATCACCACATCTCTTATATTCTGACCTTAGAACGAACATGGCCTCACTTCTGCTGCCTTGTCTTGGTCACCTTGAATGGTCGACCCTCATGTAAGGTTGGAGTGGACTATGTAGGGTGTGGCATCAGCAGACATTGATCACTGGGGGTCGTCTGGGAGACCTGCGACCACCACACAGGCGGGCCAGTCCCTATGCCAGGGTAACAAATTTAGTGATGAAAAACAGCTCCCCAGACTTCTGTTCCCACTGCTCAGAAGTAACTATCATTAAAGGTTTCTTGGGAGTTCTCCACAAAATTATCTACACATATGTCTTGTAACGTTTTTAATGTCCATTTTTAAAGCTTAAAAAAAATATATAACAAAGTAACTCACTGTCCAGTTCCCTACCAGACTCTCTGTTCTGTGTGTAAGGAATGTGGAGAATCCAACAGTGTTTCCATCTACACTGAGGGATTTATGTTCTCAACTGTGGACCAGAAACCAGATAATTCTTGGTACCCAGAGAACTGCCATCAACCTCAATATTATCAGCTTTAGCTAATGTAAAAAGAATGACGCTTAAAACATCAAAAATTTTAGGAGATTGCATGAGAAATGACATGCTAAAAATACGAACACTTGTTTCCTATTGCTGACATATGTTGGTTAGGGATAATGGGGCCAAAAACAGGTTCCGAAAATATTTTTAACGCACTGGATTTGCATACCATGAATACACTATTTCTGGGAGGGTTGAGGGTAGAGCTCAGTGGTAGAGCTCAGCATGCACAAGGCCCTGGGTTTGACCCCCTACGCTGCACAAAAACAAACAAACAATTTCTGGGTAACTTTTTCAATATTCTGCTTGAAAGAAGATGGCATCTAAAGAGCAAACTTTGGAAGTTATAGGGAAATCTTTTTTTTTCCCTGGAATTGGCACGGTATAATACTGGAATGGTAATTAGCTGCTAGCGACAGAGATCCAATTACTGTAGATTAAACAGTTTGGGTTTTATTCTCTGATGTAAAAGGCCAGAACTGGTATGGCAGCTCCACAAAGTTATTTGAGATTCAGGCTCCTTCTTTTATTCTTAGTATATAATTTCAAAACTCAAGGTTGTTCACATTCACCATATGTCTAGGGAGCTCACGTGCTAGGCAAGCAAAAAAAAAAAAAAAGGAGAGCCCCAAAGGAAATCAAAGAAATGACAACTGGTCTCTGACATCTTGCCACCCCAAATAAGATCAGCTTCCCATTATTAAAGAGAGGGGGGAAGGATAGGCTACAGCGGGCAGCTGCTGTCTCTGCAACAGGCATCTTCTCCAAGAAAAAGCATTATCTTGTCAAAGTGAGCACAGAACGCTTCCTTTTTCCAAACTCATTGCTCGCCTGGAATCTCTCCCCGCCCCAGTCTATACATGGCACCATCTTACGCCCGCATGCTCAAGCCAAGAACCTGCAAATCATCTTTGACTCTTGACTTCATCCCCACATTCAAATAATGAGGACGTTTTACTGAGTCTACCTCCAAAGCATGTCCCGTGGCTTTTTAAATCTTACCTCCACTGGTCCACCCTAATGCAAGCCACCCTCTTCCCCATCCAAACTCCTGCCCAGCCCCACCCTGCTCTCGCTGCTTCTGCTCTTCTTTTTTATTTACTCATTTTTTAGTTCGGGGTACTGGGGATTGAACCCAGGGGTTCTCTACCACTGAGCGACATCCCCAGTCCTTTTTTTTATTTTTTATTTATTTTGAGACAAGTTCTCACTTAAGTTGCTTAGGGCTTCGCTAAATTGCTGAGGCTGGCCTCGAACTTGCGATCCTGCTGCCTTGGGCTCCTGAGTCGCTGGGATTACAAGTGTGTGCCACTGTGCTGGCTGCTCTTCTTCTTTTTTCTTTATTTCTTTATTATTTTTTTAATAGCAGGTCCCTAGGGTTCTCCAGACCTACTGAATCATAACCCATAAGAAGAGACCCAGGACACCACTTTTAATAAGCCATTGGATTCCTGTTCTTCTTCCTCCTCCTCTTCTTTCTTTCTTGTCTCTTCCTTCATCAATTATTATCATCCTTATTATAAAGTACACAGAACATCAAATTTACCATTTTAACCATTTTAAGGTTTATAATTCAGTAGCATCATGCTATTCCCAGTGCTTTGTAACCATCACCACCATCAAGTTCCAGAACAATTCCATCATCCCAGATGTGGAGGAATGGGGATGGATCCCCATTCCTCCACATCCCAGCTGCAAATCTACTTTCCATCTCCACTGATGCATGAAAGTTTTGGACATCCATATCAATGGAATCATACAGTAGGTGAGCCTTTGTGACTGGCTTCTTTCCCCTAGCATAATGTTTCAAGGTTCAGCAGCATTCTAGAATGGTATTTCACTTTTTTTGTGGCCAAATAGTGTTCCATTTTTGGATATATCACATTTTGTTTATCTGATCACTTCTGGGTGGGGATTTGGGTTGCTTCCATTTTCTAGCTGTTGTGAATAACGCTGCTATGAACATTCATGTACAAATTTTTGGTTGAACACCTGTTTTCAGTTCTTCAGGACATATACCTAGGAGTAGAGCTGCTGGATTGCATAGTAATTCTGTGCTTGACTTACTGAGGAACTGCCAAGGCCTCCTTCCACTTTTTCTCCCTTACAGTCTATCCTCCACATAGCAGCTGAAATGACTTTTATAAAATTCAAAACAGATCGTGTTACAACCCAACTTAAAATCCTCCAGTAGCTTTTTACTTCTCTTTGAATAAAATCCAAACTCCTTATTCTGGCGCACATAATATGCATCCATACCTCTCTCTCCAGTGAATCCCTTCACTGTCTTTTCTTGCCTACCAGACACTTTATGTGTCCACCACAGGACCTTGGTACTTGCTTTGTCCTCAGGCTGAAAGTCTCCTCCTCTGGACCTTTCCAGGCAACACTTGCTATCGGCCTCCAGACCCCACCCCAAATGTCACCTCCCCAGAGATACCTCCCTAGCCTGATCTAAACTAGCTCCACCCCACCCTCAATCACTGGCTTCATAGTCACTACTTTTTACTTTCTTTATAGCAACTTACTTTTATTTGAACTTACATTTTGATATATTTGTTTGTTGTATTACCTGCCTCCTTCTCTCGAATAGAGTCTATGACTATGGGATTTTCGCTCAGTGCCTGGCATCTCAAAGTATCCCCAAATATTAACCATTAATTAATTAATCATTAATTGGAAATGAGTCTGGAAATATTGTTCAGGCAGGAAAGAGATTGGCAGGGCTTTCAATGAGAGGTAGATAATCTAAATATTAAACCAGACATCTTTTGTGCTAGAAAGTGACAAACAGACCTCTTACATATCACAGTAGTAGACAATGAAGTATAGTTATAGAAATTCAAATATAAAATTTGGAGAAATTCTGGAAAAGCATTTAATTAAAAGCAATACTTATGTGATTGGAAGCCAGAAATTTCTCAAGCAGACAATATGGCTTAATGATTAACAGTAAGCACTTCATTGCATATTTGCTGCATGACCTTGAAAACAGTACTTCACATCCATAATCCGGGGCTAATGAAAAATACCTAACTCACAAGTTTAATGGGAGAATGAAAGGAGGTCACGTTTGTGGACAGCTTACCCCAATAAGAAGGAGTCATTACCATCATACCAATTAAAAATTTGATTAAAATATAACATTTTAAATAGTGTGGTTTAGAGGAATGAGGCTATAAGGAAACTTTGAAAATCACTTAAAAAGAAAAATTTCAGAGGCTGGGATTGTGGCTCAGTGGTAGAGCGCTTGCCTGGCGTACGTGAGGCACTGGGTTCAATCCTCAGCACCACATGCAAATAAATAAAATAAAAATATTGTGTCTATCTATAACTAAAAAATATTTAAAAAAAGAAAAATTTCAAATCTCTGTTATGCCCATGGGATGTGTAATCTTAACATTCAATTCTTTCAGCAAAAGTCTATTGAGCAGTTGGGGTTGAGCCTGTTGTGATTTCTACTAATTGAGTCTTCAGGTCTTTTTCTGCAGAGATAGTATAAATTTCATTTCTGCCTTGATAGGGCTCCAGGGCAGATGGTATGGATGTTCACCTTTCATGGGAAACTTCTTTATCCTGATGGACCACTTAATGCCTGAGTGTCCCACAATGACCAGGCACCCCTCCTAGGAAACTTGTTTATACTGACAGACAACACCCTTGTAGTTTTTGTCTGACTTGTATCCTATTTATTCCTCCCCAGACCTGAGGTGGGTCAGTTGGATGAGACATAGAGGAAGCAGTTCAACCAAACACATGCAATAATGGAAGTGTTTTATTACTCACAGGTATACCAGAGAAGACGGGTATACAGGGCTGACAGGATATCTGAAGACAGCAGGGCACTCAGTCAGCAGTTGGAGAGTGAGAGAGAGTCAGATCTGTGGATCACAGACTTGGAAGGGGTCCGAGGCATTATCCAAGCTGATTTCTCTTGAGGAGTTCTAATTGTTGGGTTTAGAGCAAGAAGCCATGAGTTCTGTGGGGCCAGGTTGTGACTGATAGGTGGTCGCTGCAGCATATCTGAGAAGTCCATAGAGTAGGAGTCAGTGAGGCAAGCCAAGTAGGCTGCGTCTAGCTGTCCCTTGGGGAGGTGCACAGCAGGAGGAGTTGTAGGAGGCAAATACCAGCATCGATCACACTGAGGAATTGGGAGGAGACAGAGAACTAGAAACTGTGTCAAGAGTATTGACCCCTGCTTCTGAAATGAGAAAGTTAACCTTATATTCAAAACTCATACTTTGGAGGAGTGTGCGACCCATGAGCAGCCCCCAAAAGAGGAAAAAGCAAACCCCCAGGAGGCTCCCCAAAAGAGTAGAAGACTCATCTGTTTCTTTCTCCAAACCCCCCAAAAAGATTTTTGTCCCCAAGGAGAAGCTGGTTCACAGTGATGATGATGAAGAGACATCTGGCAGCACAAATCTTCCCAAGAGGAAGGGATCTTCACCCACGGAGGAAACGGTTAGTGATTCCGGAAAAGGCAGGCAGCAGATGCGTTTCCAAGAAAAAGAGGAACTTCTCTTCCAAAGAGGATCCAGTCAGCAGTGGACCTGAAGAGGCCCCTGGCAGTAAGAACAGCACCAAGAGAAAGTTCCAGAAGCGATCCCAGGAATGGATATCGCCTGGTGGGGGAGATGCATACCTGAAGGTCACATTTCCCAGCCTATGTCCTATACCCCACCGGTGAAAACAAAATTAAAAAAAAAAAAGTTTACAAGGCAATATAAAATTAAAGAAACTCACTTTAATTTTCCTCTTGGTATCTCAACATCATCGTTTAATATAAGAAAGGTATTATAACAGGAAAGAGTAGATAAGGTAAGGTACTGAAGACAAAGGAAGTCACCCCTCCCACAGGGCGACTGTCCACTGGCCCAGGTTTGGTTCCATCCTAGCTAGAGAAATCCTCAGTAGCCACACTGAGCTTGTGGGGTGCTGTTTCCATGATCCAGAGGTAGCAGGTGGCTGGGTCTGGAGGGTCACAGACACAGGCTCTGTGACAGTCTGTATTCCCAAGAGAACCTAGTAAGGATGTATGTGTTCTTTTTTTTTTATTTATTTTTTTATTTTTTTTAGTTGTAGTTGGACACAATATCTTTATTTATTTGTATGTGGTGCTGAGGATCGAACCCGGTGCCTCATGCATGCGAGGCAAGCACTCTACCACTGAGCTACAATCCCAGCCCGGATGTATGTGTTCTTAATGAGTAACCAACAGAATTTCCTTGGAAGAGAATGTTAGCAAGGTAATATCATTCCTGCATTTCTGGAGAAGGTGGAAGGACAGCATTAATATCTTGTCTGCAAAGATTGTGTGTAACAATGAGCTGCTGAGGTCCCCTTTGGGTAGCCTGGTAAAGGTATATTGCCCCTTCGAAGGTGGAGGCAAACTATAGCTGAGAGCCTGTTGAAACACGCACTGAAAGGAACATGCTAGATAATCTTTAAGAGCAAAATATTTAGCCAGTTGTTGATTGAATAGAATCAGTCACTTTAATGATATTGGCTATTGGGTTTGGGGTCCTTGCTGGATGGGAACACAGAATTAGGATTGTCATAATGCATTGCAAGGGTCTTTTATTCTTCCCAGATTTGAGAACAGGCAAAATTGAGCTGTCAAATGGAGAAGCAGTGGGGATAATCACTGCTTTATTACTTAGGTTTTATATAATGTTTTAATCCTCCAGGCCCTATTTCAGTTTATATTGAACCAATTACAATTTTAACTGGAGGTTTATGGGGTCTCATTTTATCAAGCCTATTTATAAGTGCCAAAGGCCTACTTTAACTTTAGTTTTAATATATTATTTATTATGTCAGAGCATCTATGCCCAACATAGAATATTTTACAGTAATGGGTTCTATGACTTTGGGAAATTTAAGCAAGTCTCAGTTAAAATGAGGCATTCCCACTTTTCTCTATATTTAGTTACCTTTTATGAGATTATAGAAGCAGAGTGTTTAATGTGAGTGGGATCCCCAGGTATAGCTATAATTGGAGTCCCAGAATTGACTAGGCCTGTGGCACTTTGGATCAGAAATGTTTCCCAAAGGCCCATTTGTTGAAGGTGGCATATTGGGAGGTGGTAGAACCTTTAAGAGGTGGGACTAACTGGGAGGAAGTTAGGTTACTAGGGGCGTGGCCTCAAAGCCGCTATCAGGACTTGGCCTCTTCCTGTCTTTCTCTGTTTTCCCACTGCCTGAGGGGTATAGGCCTCCTTCTCCACATGCCCCTCCATGAAGTACCATGCCAACACAGGCCCAAAACATACGCAGCAGGGCCAGTGACAGTGGACTGAATCCTCTAGAAATGTGAGCCAAAATAAACCTCTTTCCTTCTTAAGCTGATTATCTCAGGTATTTTGTCAGAGTGGTGAAACCTGAGTAACACAAAGCCTATAGAGTCTTGTGCATTTTAGCAAATGTTAAAGTTGAGTTTAAAATCCATGTTGTGGAGGCACAAAAGACAATCAGTGCCCCTTTTTATTCTTTTTATCATGTAAATCCTTTAGTATACAAATCAGTGTGTAAATTTTGAATTTTCAATTTTGAATTTTCAATTTTCAAATTATAGAAATTTCTTTTAATTTAGTTACATATTATACATACATATGCAATTTACCTATTATGTATTTATACTAAAATAGTATACTATATATGTATATATAATTTATCAAATTATTTTTATTTTCCCCCTTGTATGTAGGGGCTTGTTTCTTAATCAGTAAGTAATCTAGGGTACATGAGATTTGAAGTCCCTTTTAAAGTTTCTTTGTTTTGTAGAGAGGAAAAAGGAAAAGATAGGGGATCTCCTGAAATCTAAGAGAGATCACTAGAGTAGAGGAAAGGAACCAGAAGGAGGAAGGTGGGGGAAGGGAGATACTAGAGAATGATATTGGCCAAATTATATTGTGTGCATGTACAAATAGGTAATAATGAATCCCACTATTATGTGTAATTATAATGTACCAATAAAAATATGGAAAAAAATAAAAACTAAAGTTGAATAATAAAAACTAATGGCTGTTTTTTACAAATATATATTTATTATATATTATAAATATATAATTTAATATATGTGCTTTATGTACACATATTTGTATATGAATATACATATATTTGTTAATACAATATGCTTTATTAAATTTTGTGTTTATAATATGGAATGTATTGTAAATAATAATAACAAAATATGTTAAGAGTTCCTTATTTTTGGTGTGGGGAGGATTGCACCTGCCTAAGGTCTTTATTCCTGTTTTCTTCTTCTTCTCTCCTCCTCCTCCTCTTCTCCCTTTCCTCCTCTCCCCCTCCCCCTCTTCCCAGGTTTCTAGGCACTGGAAGCTGTGTTTTTAGTTTCTGTCTCTGATAATAAAAGGACAAGGAGGAGGGCAGGGGGGCCCAACCCTTCAGGCAAGAGTCTCCCTCTGGAATAGCCCCAACCTTGGCATAACCAAGCCCCTCCCCTGATTTTTTTTTTTTTAGGTAGAATTTTTTAAATGGCTTGTATTTATAGGCAGCTAGTTTTTGTTTTCTTCATCTCTCTTTGCTGACCTGCCAGGCCCCTGGAGGTTCTGAACTGCCCCGGTTGTGAGCCACAGTCTCCACTGGGGTGCCAGCTGTGCCCCATTTGTAGAAACACCTCCCCCTCTAGGATGTCCCAATTGACTTCTATTGACCTCGTTAGGTCAAGGGGCAAGAGCAACAGAAGCCAGGGGAGTGCCATCACCACCCTGGTAAAGGTGACAGCCCTATAGTCAGGATGGGAAGTCCAGTGACCTCCTCAGATGCTGCTCCCAACTGCATGGACAGAGTGACGGATAGAGAATGAGCCTCTCTATCACAGCCCCCAGGCCTGTCCTGGCCCAGCGTCCGCCTGACAGCACCTCAGCAAAGGGCTCCCCCTCCTGCCTCTCGTAACAAGCCAGTCTGGCCAGGCAAAGCCTTCCAGATATACTCAATGTCACTCCGGCTGGTAGTTCTCATTCAGGGGAGCCCTGGCAACCTTGTCTGTTGACCCTGGCTGTCCCTCTTGCCCTAGTAAGATTGACAGTTGCTGAGTCCCAGGAAACAGTGGACTTTCTGGGGTCCACCCAATTTGGAACACGTTGGCAGCACCCAACAAGGACAGCCAGCACCAGGGAAATGTGTGGACACACAGCAGCAAGCCGTGGGAGCTCCCCAAGCCTGGGCGTCAGCCTCAGAGGAGATAGGTAGTACCATCTGGAGGCATTTTGTAGTAATCCTCCTGGTGACTTCCTCTAATTTGGTCTTGAACCTCTAGAGAGAGGGTGTAAGTTCCAGCCCTGCCAGATAGGACTCCCTCCCCTGTGAACAGGGGAGCTGGTCACAGATGTTTACAGTGTGACTTTCATAGGATACCTCTTTATCCATGTAACTGCCCTCTCCCTCCTGCATGAACCCGTTCTGTTTCTCTATGTCATAACATAGCCAGGGGGCCAGTGCCATGCTTGTTGGGCCCTTCAGCCACTATAATCATGAGCCAAATGAATCTCTTTCTAAAATAAAATACCTAGCCTCGGGTATTCTGTTATAGCAACAGAAAATTGGTTAACACGAACTCCAATTGAACTCAAACATAAAGTGTTAGTGTCTAGAAGTAGACACTTAGATAGTATCAAGAGCACAAAGGTTTATTGGAAGAAACATCTATGAAATGTCAAATGATGAGCAAGCGGGATAGGCCAGGAAGAACTTCAGAGGGCAAGGTCAGGCCCAGGTCTTATTCAATTTTTGTTAGAGCTGCCTAAGAACATGACCACAGCTTAACAGATGATGCAGATCCTAAAGGGTAACAGCTGGAATCTATCAGTGGCCAGCTGAAGGGCAAGTTCCTTCTTGAACAGAGTTTCGAGCACCCCCTCGGCACACAGCTGATTTCAGTTGTTCACGTTGCTATAAACAATACTTAAGTGAACGGTCTGGACGGTCCATTGTTCTGCACATCCTTAACTAATTACTCAGCATAAATTCCTAGAAATGAGTGTCTGGGACAAGAAAACACCCATTTTTAGGACTTCAACACATAAAACCAGGTTGAGCCTCAAAAGAGTCTTAATTAGAATCTAGTTTTAATTAGAATCTAGTCAACAATGGACTAAACTAATCTATATTTCTTTTTAAAAATTTCTTGTTCATGTTTTCTATACAATGTTCATCTTTTTCTAATTCTATGAGGTATTAACACATAAAAAATGTGCTAGCCCCGGGGCTGGGGTTGTGGCTCAGCAGTTGAGCGCTTGCCTCGCATGCGTGGGGCACTGGGTTCAATCCTCAGCACCACATAAAATAAATAAAGATATTGTGTTCATCTACAACTAAAAAAACCAAAATATTTTTTAAAAAAATGTGCTAGCCCCTTCTCTGATATGCATAATGCAAATATTCTCCAATTTGTCCTTTGCCTTTAAAGTTTATGATCTTTGTTTAGTTAACACTCTGAATATTTTCCTTGAAAATATTAGAAAATCCTCTGCACTTCAAAATTGCATTAATACTCACTTATACCCTTTCTCTCTTTTTTAAAAAGCATGGAATTATACTGTTTCTTTAGCAGTGAGAATGCTAAACTGGCATTTTTTTTTTTTTTTTTTTTTTTTGAGACAGTGTCATGCCAAGTTGCCCAGGCTGGCCTTGAACTTGCAATCCTCCTGCTTCAGACTTCTGAGCAGCTGGGATTACAGGCATGAGCCACGGAGCCCATATCACTCATACTCTTTTTCCATACCATTTGCCATTTCATTTTATGAGGTAATTTGGGGGTCTAGTATGTAAATATATCATATAATACATATGTGTAGACTTATATATGTTTCTTGGCTTTCTTTTTTCCCCACTGATCTGTCTGTAACAATATCCCAACAATTTCAATTATTTTCTCTCTCTCATTCTCTTTGTGGGTGCATGTGTGCACATGCTAGGGATTGAACCCTGGCCTTGTACATGTTAGGCAAGCACTCTACCCCTGAACCACATTCCCATCCTTAATTATTTTCATTTCATGCTAAATATTAACTGGTAAGGCGAGACCCATCTTTTTTTTTTTTTTAATGTCTGCTTCCATTCCCTGTAAAAGGATTATTATCCCCACCTGCAGCCATATGCATTAGTCCATTCTCTGTTACTATAACAAAAAAAGCTGAGGCTGGGTACTTTTTAAAGAAAAGAGGTTTGTTTAGCTTACAGTTTTGGAGGGTCAAGGGCATCAGCTCAGCTCAGATGAAGACTTTATGGAGGATGACATCAAGATGATAGTGCATGCCAGAAAAAGAGATCCTATGGCAAGACAGGTAGCCAGAGTACCAGGGAAGGGCCAGGCCTGTGCTGTTATAACAACCCTCTCTCACAAATTCACCAGGTCCCCATGAGAACTACATCAACGCCTTCCCAGAGCAGTGCCCTGGTTGACCTAATTGCCTTCCACCAGTGCCCACTCTTAAGGTCCACCACCTCTCCCATCGCCACTGAGGACCAATCTCCCCAACATGTGAACCCCAGGGAGACACACTCCAGCCATATCCACACAAAAGCAAATGGGGAGCAAATTGAAGATGGCCATAAATGTCTCTTTGCTCCTGCTTTCCAGAGATGGAGTCTGTCCTCTCCTCTGTGAGTTCAATGGCTGTTTTGTATATTATAGTAGAAATGCTGTTGTACCAGTTTCCAAGCCAGCCTTTAAGAGATGGGTTTCTGGGGTTGAGGCTGTAGCTCAGTGGTAGAGCACTTGCCTAGCATGTGTGAGGGAGGCACTGGGTTCAATCCTCAGCACCACATATAAATAAATAAAATAAAGGTATAAAAAATACAACATTATTAAAAAAAGAGAGAGAGAGAGAGACAGGTTTCTCCCACTTCCTGTCACCACCACAATACACCCTCTGGGAGCTGTCAGCTGCCATCTAAGGAGTCTATGACCTCTTCATTGCCATGGGGCTATTGTAGCCTTCAAGGTATCCCTACCAAGGTAAAAGACCCGTGAGTGACAGACCAGGTCCTTGCCAGCTGAATACCATGTAGCCAACCAGTCAGTCCCATATGGGGCAGAAGAATGCCCAGCTGAGCCTGCCCAAATCCCTGGTCCACATGATCATCAGATGTAACAGTCAAATGGGGGTCGTTTTAAGCGGCTTAGCTTTAGCCAATAATGTCCATCCAGACAAGGTTCATATCAGATCCAGGCAGAAAGTTAAAGAGCCACTGTTTCTGCAGCTCTTTAACTCCTTCCCTCACCATGAGAACCCAAACAATATACCTCGCCTGCTATTCCTCTCCCCTTTTATCACGGTTGGTCAAGCCCCTCTCTCATGATACACTCTGAAAATATCAGAGATATTCATTTTCCAATCCTCCCTTATGGCTAGAGGTATTCTGATCCTGTCTTTATCAATGGCAGGGAAAGAGGGTAAACTTCAAGGAGAAATATTTAGAAATATTTTCCTCATTGATCAAAAAGAGGGACATGAAAGGAGTTGTCTTTAGCTGCCCTGGTTGTTTGGCTAGGCACATGTTCACACATTGTTCCTGTGAAGATGCGATGGCTGGAGCTATAAAACCATCTTGTAGCCATGAGTCAATAGCGTGAGAATTAAAAGTCAAGAAGAATGGAAGGATAAAAGATCTTAGATCCTTAAAAATACTTTTGAGTCACTCAACAACTTTAGGACTGCCTACCACCAGAGACATTTTACAGTATGAGATAATTATCTTAATTGTTTAAGTCACAGTTTGTTGGTAATTCTGTTATTTGTAGCCCAAAACAAACTTATTATTATACAGTTATCTGCTAATTTTGACCATCCAGCATGCAGCCCCCTGATTCTGGTAAAAACACTCTGATACTATGGAAGAGAATCAACACATACACTCATACATTGCATGTGGTATAAATGGGATTGACTGTAGTCTCCAGTTCCTGAAAGACCATGTGACCAGGTCTGGCCAATCAGGGGGTTACTTTCACCTGCCTGTAGGGGACAGGCCAATGAAGTTTCAATCTGGGACTTTTGGTTGAATTCTTAGAAAAGAGAGGCTCTGTTTTTCTTGGGATCACTGCTTCAGAATAAAACCAACCCTGAAGAGAGCAGAGTTGAGAAAAGACTAATCTCTGGTATCATGGAACCTTTAGGACTCTCACTTGTCTACCTTTGGACTTTTCTTCCAGTTCTAAGAACAAATAAATTTCCATTCTTTCTTTTCCTGGCTGCTACAGGCCAGAGTCCAGGCTTGCAGATGGGACCGAGATTCAGAGCTGAGAGAAAGCAGGGCTGGGCCACAGTTCTGTAGGGTGACTGCTGTTATCTGGCTCTCTCCCAGAAGCAAAGACATGCAGGAGGAGTTAAGTACCCGAGGTGGCACAGGTGGCACAGCAGGAATTAAAAGGGCTCAGATTCAAACTCAGGCCTAGTAGGACTCCAAAACTCAAATTATTTTTCCTATACCTCACTGATTTTCAGGGTCAGTCTTTACCAGGAATCAAGACAGTGTGTTTTCTCTTAAATATTGAGACAGTTTTTTGGGGACTGGATGTGTGGGACTAAGGGAAATGAGAGAGCTCCCTGCTACCTGAGAGTCTAGGCCAGAATTCTTAACCACGTTCCTGATCAGCTACAAATAGCAATGGTGGCATAATTAGGCCTACACAATGTCATTGCCTTCTCCTTGCATGTGTTCCCAGGGCTTCCCCTGCATATGCTACTTCAAGTTCAGTCTGCTTGGCAAGTGAAACGGCTCCCTCTGGAGCTCCCAGCTCTTCAGATAGGTAGATGGATTCTTCTAGGAAAATGCCAGAACAGTCAACGACTTTTCCAGCTGCCCCAGTGGAAAAAAACTGAAATTGTCTCACTGTCCTTCTATTACTTCTGTCTGCAAAGTTCCTCTCAATGGATGCCAGTTTTCAACTTATAGGAATGAGATACCATTCCCTTCACAAACTCAAATCTATACATTTGAAATGAGTCAATTTATAGACACATACAGGTTGAACATCCAGAACCTGAGACTCTGAAACTGGCAATACCCCCAAATCTGAAGCTTTTTGAGCAACAATGTAACACTATGAAGTAAAAACGTCCATACCTGACATGGTGTGATGGGTCAAGTCAAAATACAGGGGCAAGGGCTGGGGTTGTAGCTCAGTGGTAGAGGCACTTGCCTAGCACGTGTGAAGCACTGGGTTCAATTCTCAGCACCGCATATAAAGGGAAATAAAGGTCCATTGACAACTAAAAAAAATTTTAAAAAAATACAGGGGCAAGTCACCTTCAGGCTATGTGTAAAAGGTGTATAAGAAACATTGGTGAACCTCATGTTAAGACTTCAGTTCTATCTTGAAAATTATCTTTTCATACATATGCAAATATTTCAAAATCTGAAAAAAAATCCAAAACATCTGTGGTCCCAAGTTAAGGGATACCCAGACTGTAATCAATAAATAATGGTATAGGTGACAGGTACCATACAGAGCAATAATGAGAGTGGTACACACACCAGTGAAGATTGTCAATTGCCGCTCATAGAACAGGGACTGCCCACTAGTGCCTTAACCCCCTGCCCCAGGAACAATCCATGGGCATCTCTGTCAGAGTTGAACCCTCACCTGCACGACAGAGCTCTCCAATCTCTTCAGTCTGGGGCCGGGGGTGGGGATCAAGGGACTTTCATGTTGAGGGAGTTAACGGACACATGCTCCCCCAACCACCAGGACAGTGAGCAGAGTCTGGGAGCTCCCTCGGGCCTTCCAGTAACCTTACTGAGTAAGGAGCTTGCAGAGCAAATGTGCACTCGATACATAGGAAGACCTTTCTTAGGAGCCTAGGGCCGTGTTCAGTGCTTTATGCATGCTGGAGTCTCTGTAGAAAGAGTGATCACCAGCAGCCTGGCTGGAAGCTTTAAGTCAAATTAAGTCCTTGGACCTGTAGCATCAGAATCACTTATTAAACATGTAGATTTCCCTGGAGACTCAGAGACTCTCAAATGGAGCCAAAAGTTCTGAACTTTCAATCAGATGAAATCTACCATCAGGGAAACTGAGAAACACTATGATGAAAATGGAAAAAAAAAAAAAAGACCAACTATAAAGAATCAATCCTTGCTGGGCATGGTGGCACACGCCTGTAATCCCAGTGGCTGGGGAGGCTGTGGCAGGAGGATTGTAAATTCAAAGCCAGCCTCAGCAACTTAGCAAGACCCTGTCTCTAAATAAAATATAAAATAAATAAAATATTTAAAGAGTCTGAGCATGTGGCTCAGTGGTTGAGGGCCCCTGGTACCCAAAAAAAAAACCTGTCAAAATCTCTCCTCGCCCTCCTTCTTTCCCTCTCTACATCTCTCTTCTAATTCTCTCACAGTGCCTGGAAAAAATGGCCACTTGGGTGACTTTTATTTCCCACCCCTGCCTTTAATTGAGGTCAAAGGCTAACCAAATATCCCTCAATCAGAAAGTCCTTGTTCATGTGAAAATCCTCTGACAAAAATCACAAAATCCCTAAGGAATCAAATACACCTCTTTTCATCTCTGCCTGCCCCCCCAAAACTATGGGGCTCATCTGTCAGACTCATACTATGATCAAAATGTAAAGTTTGAAATGGGATTGGAACGTCACCCCAGACAATTCCAGGTTCCTGGAGCCCCAAAGGTTCGTAGTCTTTATATGACCTCAGACTTCCTGAAATAAGAAAATGCCGGGAGCTGTACAATCCTTTAACGGAGTTCTTCACAGTGTTCCAGAGAGTTCCCCAGCCATGTGAGAGTGAGAGCTTGTGTTCTGGAAGACCTAGCATCTCCTGAGACAAGGATTTGAGGTGATCCAGGATGCACTGAGAGGAGCAGGCAAGAGAGACAGGGAGAAAAGGAAGCTGGTACAGGGTGGTTTAACCAGCAGGTTAACACTGTGGGCAACTGGGGTCGATCCTGGAGATTTCTATGTGAAATAAGAGAATGTGCCTTCAAATCATCTCACCCAAAATGTGAAGTAACTGGGTATTTATCTACCAATTCCCATCTGTCATTGGTTAAGAGCTGGGTCATTCATTTCCTGGTACTTCCAACCTGCCCATCGCACAGGTCAATACATGACTGTCTGGCAAGACCTCAAGCATAGTATTGCAGGTGCCAGGGGAGCAGGTACAAAGCCACTGGCACCTACAGTAATCATGAGTGCCTAGCAGGGGATGTGATGTGAAATGTTTGACAATTGGCTCTCCCAGAGGACAGTCCTGAACTGTTGCATTTGCCAATGTCTGTGGTATAAATATTCTCACTACAGCCAGTTACAAGCTATCAACTTAATGTCCCTGAATGCAGAGTCCAAAAGACATTGGTTCACGTGTGTTGACACAAGGGAGCTCCAGAAAAGAATATAGGCAGGCTACTGACAGCAGTTCCTACAGGTATGGCTGGGCACTATGTGATGTAAGTTTTACACTCTATTCTGTGATATATCAATGTTTGGACCTCAACAACAGGATTATTCTTCAAATCTTATTATTACTTTTTTTTTTTTTTTGGTACTAGGGATGGAACTCAGGAGCACTTAACCACTGAGTCACATCCCCAGTCCTTTATTTATTTTTCATTTCACTAAGTTGCTTAGGGCCTCGCTAAGTTGCTGAGGCTGGCCTTGAACTTTCAATCCTCCTGTCTCAGCCTCCCAAGCCGCTTGGATTATAAATATGCACCACTGTGCCCAGCTCTTCTCCAAACCTTGGAATAACTTCACACTCCCAGGAAAGTATGTATTTTTTTTTTTTTTCATTGTTTCCCCCACTCCCATAACCACCCACCACCCACCTCCATTACATTGTTATGCATTCATGGAATCAGTGAAAACATTTTAAGAGGCCAGATTTCAAAGATGCCTCCACTGGGTCAACCAAACAGTAATGGATATATCTTGTTTTGCCTGAACAAAAACAACACACACACACACACACAC
>PVHX01004714.1:0-121787 GCA_004024805.1 Geosciurus inauris
AAGTATTTTATTTTTTTGGAGGCTATTGTGAATGGAGTAGTTTTTCTGAATTCTCTTTCAGAGGACTCATTGCTGATGTATAGAAATGCATTTGATTTATGTATATTGATTTTATATCCTGCAACTTTGCTGAATTCATTTATCAGTTCTAGAAGTTTTCTGGTGGAACTTTTTGGATCCTCTAAGTATATAATCATGTTGTCTGCAAATAATGATAGTTTGAGTTCTTCTGTTCCTATTTGTATCCCTTTAATTTCCTTCACAAATTTTGGTAATCTGGGTTTTCTCCCTCCCTTTTTTTGTTAGGGTGGCTAAGGGTTTGTCAATTTTGTTTATTTTTTCAAAGAACCAGCTTTTTGTTTTATCAATTTTTTGGATTGTTTCTTGAGTTTCAATTTCATTGATTTCTGCTCTAATTCTAATCATTTCCTGTATTCTACTTCTTTTGGTGTTGCTTTGTTCTTCTTTTTCTAGGGCTTTGAGTTGTAGCGTCAACTCATTGATTTGCTGATTTTTAGCTCTTTGAATATATGAGCTTAATGAAATGAACTTTCCTCTTAGCACTGCCTTCATAGTGTCCCAGAGCTTTTGGTATGTTGTATCTGAGTTCTCATTTACCTCCAAGAATTTTTTAATCTCTTCCCTGATGTCTTCAGTTACCCATGCATTGTTCAATAGCAAATTATTGAGTCTTCAGGTGTTATAGTGGCTTCTTTTTTTAAAGCTGTCATTAATTTCTAGTTTCAGTCCATTGTGGTCAGATAGAATGCAGGGTAGTATATCTATTTTTTTGTATTTACTAAGACTTGCTTTGTGGCATAGCATATGATCTATTTTGGAGAAGGAACCATGCGCTGCTGAGAAAAATGTGTATTTGCTTGTTGAAGGATGGAATATTCTATACACATCTGTTAAGTCTAGATCATTGATTGTTCTATTAAGTCTCATAGATTCCTTGTTTAGTTTTTGTTTGGAAGATCTGTCCAGTGGTGAGAGAGTTGTGTTAAAGTCATCCAATACTATTGTGTTGGGATCTATTTGGTTCTTGAATTTGAGAAGGGTTTCTTTGACGAACATGGCTGCCCCATTGTTTGGTGCATAGATATTTAAGATTGTTATGTCTTGTTGATGTATGATTCCCTTAAGCAGTATGAAATTACCTTCTTGATCCTTTTTTACTAATTTTTGTTTGAAATCTATTTTATCTGAGACGAGGATGGAAACTCCTGCTTGTTTATGCAGTCCATGTGAGTGATAAATTTTTTTCCATCCTTTCACCTTCAATCTGTGAGTATCTCTTTCTATGAGATGGGTCTCTTGGAGGCAGCATATTGTTGGGTCTTTTTTTAAATCCAATCTGCCAGTCTGTGTCTCTTAATTGCTGAGTTTAGGTCATTGACATTCAATGTTATTATGGAGTCATGGTTTGTACTTCCAGTCATCTTGGTCTATTTTTAGCATTCGACTTGACCTGGTTTCTTTCCTGATTGGCCTCTAGTGCAGGTCCTCCCTCTGCGAGTTTTCATTGTTGTTTTTGATTTCCTCCTCATGGAATATTTTGCCAAGAATGTTCTGTAGTGCTAGCTTTCCTGCTATGAATTCTTTTAATTTTTGTTTATCTTGGAAGGTTTTTATTTCATCATCAAATCTAAAACTTAACTTTGCTGGATATAAGATTCTTGGATGGCATTCACTGTCTTTTAGCGCTTGGTATATGCTTTGCCATGATCTTCTTGCTCTCAGGGTCTGGGTTGAGAAGTCTGCAGTGATCCTAATTGGCTTCCCCCTGTATCTAATCTTATTCCTTTCTCTTGTGGCTTTTAAGATTCTCTCCTTGATCTGAATATTCGGCATTTTCATTACGATGTGTCTCGGTGTAGGTCTGTTGTGGTTTTGAACATTTGGTGTCCTGTATGCCTCTTGAATTTGATTATCCAATTCATTCTTCATATTTGGAAAGTTTTCTAAAATTATTTCATTGAATACATTGTTCATTCCTTTGGTTTGGAATTCTATGCCTTCCTCTATTCCCAAAATTCTTAAGTTTGGTCTTTTGATGTGATCCCATAGATCTTGGATGTTTTGTTCATGGTTTGTTACCATCTTCACTGTGTGGTCAACTCTATTCTCAAGGTTAAATATTTTATCTTCATTGTCTGAGGTTCTGTCTTCCAAATGGTCTAATCTGTTGGTGATGCTCTCCATTGAGTTTTTTATTAGGTTTATTGTTTCTTTCATTTCAAGGATTTCTGTTTGGTTCCTTTTCAGGATCTCTATCTCCTTATTAAAGTGACCTTTTACATCCTGTATTTGCCTAAGCATCTCTGTTTTGAAGTGATCTTTTACTTTCTGAATTTGTCTGTGCATCTCTTTATCAAAATGATCTTTTGCTGACTGGACTTGCTCTCTGATATCATTCTTTAAGTCACAGAACATTTTGATTATGTACATCCTGAATTCATGTTCTGTCATTACTTTTGCTGAACTGAGCATGGATTCTAATATTGAAGAATCTTGGTTTGTTTAAGTCATTTTCTTCCCTTGTTTTTTCATGATGTTTGTGTGTCTTTCCTTCTAGCTCTGTTGATCCAAGTGTTACAGTTTTTACTCCTATATGTGTATAGTTTCACTGTAGGGTTTCAATACCACTCTTTTAAAGGGGGGATCAATATTGGTTGATCACAATACAAGCAATATATAGTTTCAAACCAAATAGTTCCTAATAGTTCCCAAATACATTTACAGTTTAGTCATGATATACAACAATTATGGGTTCCTTTACAATCTATTATGTAAACAATGAGTTCGCACATGGGTCTATAGTTACTGTTGGTGGGCTAGGGAAACTTGAGGGTGGGGTGTAGGATAGATTGTTGGGTTAGTAGGAAGTGAGGATATGGTTATTAGAACTTAGAAAGCATAAAAAAGGAATCCAAGAGAAGTTAGTTCTTAGTAGAAAGAGTGAACGGGAGTTGTGGAAGACCTGTAAGGAGGAAGAAAAGGGAATACAGCGAGGAGAGAAGATATCTAGAATAATAAAACACATGCAAGTGTGAGTTATAAAACTATATCATACCACTCTAGTATACAGTTCAGAAATCCTAAACTACCATGACCCACTGTATAACAAATACTTGGTTTCACAACTGTTGGGGATTAGAGGGTAGGAAAAAGGTGAGAGAGAAAAGAGGGAAGGACAAAGAAGGAAGGGGAAAAAGAACAGAGCTGTGAGATAAAACAAAAAGATCCAACAATAGAAATATTAGGAGAAGATAAAGGATAAAATAAAAAATAAGAATATAAAAAAGTAAAAAACAAAACAAAACAAAGTCTCAATGTAAATAAACAGGAATGGTTCCTTTCACCTCCAGTAGGTGGCGTTGTCCGTTGCTTGCTGGGCTTACCCCGCTGATGTCCTGGGTGTGGGTTTCACAGCCAGGTGTACCTCTGGGTCAGGCCGCTGGTGAAATCCCTGTCTTTTCACGGTGTTCTGTGTTGAGTTCAGTTTGTTCCCATGAGCTGTCCCATGCCCCTTCTGTAGAAGCAGGCCCTACCCGGGGTTCCGAACCAGCTGCAGCGGAGCTGCCGGCCGGCTAGGACGCTGCCGGCTGCGGCCCGCCGACTCCTGCTGAAATCACACTTTTTGTGGCAAATGTTGCTGCCTGGTGGGCCTGCGTACACGTGCAAGTGGAATTCCTGCGGGGACAGTTGTCAGGTGGTGTCCAGGAGCTGCTGAAAGTTGGAAATTGCACAACTTCTGTCGCCGGTTCTGGAGTGAGTGACCGTGGCGTCGGGCTAGGTCGCCATCTTGGAACCGCCTCCTCTTGTCAGGTATTTCAGCCACAGCAACAAAAAGTTGACTAACACAGTGAGATTCAGTGATGATTGGAATCAATTTTATCTGCACATCTGTATATTTATTTAGTACTTTTTGTTTCCAGTAGTGTCTAGAGTTGGGGCCTTTAAGCTCTGTGTTCTTCCCCAGAGCTTTATTTTATGTTGCCTCTTGTCATCTTCTGGAAATGGTCTGCCTGACCTTACGGGTCTTCATGGCAGATCTTTATGTCACTTTCCTCTGTCTCTTCTGTGCAGCTGCCTAATGAGTCACTTCACTGTCCACTTTATACTTCCCAGATGCATTTTATTTAGTTACCCATATACTACACATGTGAGGAAAACACTTAGTGTTCATGTTCAACAATGCCTTAGATTAGTGGGTGGCTTCGAGCACGAGGGAGGAGGATGACAGAAGGAAATTAATGGACTCCCCATAAAAAGCATACTAAACGGTGCCTTCTAACCCACATTGCCCTGACAACATTCATAATACAGCTTCAGCACACACCCATCATAACTGTTGAATCAACTCTTAATTTATTAAGGTGATGGTACTTGTTAGCATTTTCTTTAGCTCACACAAGAGAGGTAAATGATCGGTTTAAAATATTTGATAATATGGGATTAATTAATGAGTATGAGGGGTTTACAGTCCTGATGAATGATATTTTAGAATCTGTAATACAAGATTTAAGTTTCACCTGAAAAATGAAAAAGCGTTCTGGTGTTGAAATATATCAGTATGAATCTCCAGAAGTTACTAAAGTAAAGCTCGTAAATTTGGTTCTGCTTCTCTTTTGAACAAACACAGCTTAGAGATGTGTAATGTATTTCTGGGGTGGTCTTAGTCATTGTGCTGTCAGACAGAAGCATGCTATGTTATTCCAGAAGTAGAGATGTGATACGTTATATGTTGGGAAAAGCTGATTTTGATATTCCTACATCATTCTCCTTGCCTTTTGGGTATACTTCTACTTTAATGTAGAATAAGAAAAAATGTGTTAATAAATTAATAAGATATTTGGTCTTAAAAATTACCACAAAAGACTACAGACACTATGAACTAACCACATTACATTAGATCTAACTGAACTTCTTGAATGTTAAAAGTAGCATTCCCTTCAGACATCATGAATAAAGCTCTCAGTCTGGTTTGGACTTATAGATGTTTGGTCCACCCAATATTTTTAAACAACTGAATTGTTTACAACATTCAAATGTGAGAAGATTTCACCTAAAATATCAGAATAATTGGAAGACATGGTAACATTGAGCAGGATTTCCCACAGGGCCATGTGGGAAATGAGAGAGTACCCGGTATACACAGTTGCTAAAGTGTAAATTCCAATGAGGATTTGAAGAATTGAGGTTTTACAAAGAACCATTCTGTTGCTTTGTTCAACTGAAGCACCTGAAAGAGTACCTGGCTGTTGATGAGTACCTGGCTGATTGCATGAGTCAGTCTGTAGACTCTCAGTAGTAGTCATCAAGGTGCAGGGCGTCCACTCTCCAGCTTGACACCAGGCCTTCCTCTATTACACTCAATCTGCCTCTCTTCTTTATGTGTTTTCTGGTCCCATAACTATTTTACAACTTTTAATTTTTAAAATTTGTGATAATGTACCATTTTTACATGTGCGCACAGTGGGATTAAATGTATTTACCTTGCTGTGCTCCTGCTACCACCCTCTCTGCAGAGCATCTCATCTTCCTAAACCAATCTGTACCAATTACGATGCCTCCACATCACCCTTTCACCCCATCCTCTGCCAGCTGTTGTTTATGTTCTGTCCCTGTGGGTTTAACTCCTCTTATTATCTCATAGAAATGCGATCCTACAGTATTCGTGCTTTTGTGCTCTGTAAGCAATTCCTGTAATGTTTTACTCCTTTGTAATTCACCCTCTTCAAATATTACAGTGGTGAGGCGCTGGGCTTGAAAGCAAGAGTATGTCTGTACCTGGTTGAGGGCAAAACCGAGCCTGGAACTAGGTTCTTTTCTCTAAGATCTGTGTGCTTTGCAGGGCCACAGGCTGAATTTCTTCTTTTCTCATTCACAGAAGGAAATGCTCAAGATTTCTAAGGCAAGAGTGAGAGACCAAATATCACAATTAAGCTAAATTCACGCATTCTCAGATTGTGGTACAGAACCAGAACCAAAAAAAAAAAAAAAAATCATTAATCATGTATAGTGTATAAAAATTATACTTACAAACTTATAAGCAAATTTAATTATAAAAAATCTCTCTAATCTATTCCCTATTAACTTATCTGGTTGTAAACGGCTGTGCTGCAGGCACCCTACTGAAGAGTACACACAGCATGAGCACAATTACAGATGTCCAGATGTTTCAAACACAGGCTTTTCTTCTGTCTACTGGACTCGACTGATTGGAACCAGTACCGGAGCAGCCATTCTGATGACTGACTGATGTGATATAATTTTATCTATGTAGTTACCTCTAGAAAAGGCCAAATGTGGCTAACTACTTTTGGTTTTTTTTTTTTTTTTGTTGTTGTTGTTTTTTTAAATGTTACTTTAGGTTTGGACTAATTTGAACTATGTTTGACTGGATCCTTTTTCTTTTGGTTAAGACTGAAGAGCTACTAACAACACTTTTTAGGTTGTTCTTGGCCCATGAAGGGGTAGAACCTGCGCAGGATACTCTATGACAAGCATGTATCACATCCCTGGGGAAGCTAGAAACATATCTCCCAAGGAGAGAGATAAATTAAAAACTTATTTTATGCCCAATTTTTTTAGCCCTTGTATGAGAATCCAATGTCAATCCTCATCTTCTGTTTCTCTAAAGATGCTCTTCTATATCTGTGGAGATTTCTATTTGATTTTTAATTATTTGGGTAGAATAAGATTGGCCACTCTGGTGAACAATGACGTACCACTTTAGTGACTACAGATAGGAAAACCTTTTCTATTAAATTAGCTTTGGAGACACACCAACCTCATGTAATCAAGTTAAAATCAAGATTTTATTTTTAAAAGTAAAGCACTTTCTCCTTGGCTCACCATTCTTTGTCTTTAGATGAATTTCCTCCCAACAATCTAGGAATTCATATCATTTGCTTATTTTAAGAAATTGGCTTGATGCAGTTGGTGGCTTGCTGGGATTTTGGCCCACGGTGCCTGATTACCTCAGAGCTCTTTTCACTCTACCCGTGATTCATGATTGTGGGGATTTTTAAAATTGTCCAAAATACATACTTTTAAAAGATTTTGGAGAAATATATATGTTGTGCATTTATTTTATTCTTGATGATGAAAGAACTCTGGAATTAACATGCTAGCTCCATCCCTGAACCTCTTGCCACGAAAATCCTTTGATTTCGTGTTCAACTAGTGAATGGCACACCTAACACAGCTATTTTATAATGGTGAAGACGTTCATAAATCTTGTTCAAGAGCAAACAATTGGTAGAGCAGAAACAATGTAGGTATTTATTATTAAGGGTACCATGCTCGCAAAGCTATTTTTTAGATTTGAAGCATTTTGCTCTGCAAGAAAACAAGGGAATTTAATTAAATCCTGCATAGTACATACTATGTCATTGAGAGCCAGTGAGGTAATATTATCTCCTCCATTCTCACTTTATCATTTCATCTCCTAACCCCTTTTTACCTTGGTTGAAACATGGATTTATGAAAGCTTGTGTTGATATTTCTTGCTCATGCCTAGTAAATTCTCAGGGAAGAGTTGTTGAGTTAATTAAGTTGTGTATTACAAACATCCCTAAGACCATATAATAGTTTCAAATGGCAAAGAATATACTATTAAAGGCATTTAAATTATTAATTCCTATATTTTATTTCAAAGAAATGAACAGTTGTGCTCTTACATATAATTTCATAATTCACTTCTTGAGGAACTAACATGCAATTGATAAAAAGGGTATACGATTTTGACAGAAGTCTTCCCTTGACCCTTGATGATCTCTGTGGAAGGGTAGGTAAACCTGGAAACCCACTTCTTTTGAGCAAGGCACTTGTGTACCTGGCCTCATCAGTGATAAGCAGCGTCACGGTCATTGTCTTCTCAGAAGTTACAACACACGTTTGGTGAGCTGAGCCCCGGATTTTTACCTGGATTGCATTACTCATCCCTTCAATCCTCTATGAGATAACCTTTGGTTGTCTGAACTTTCTCTCATGTGTAGCCCTTTGTTGATTCCTTAGGTTACTTTAATGTTATCTTTTTATATTATTAAAGCAGTTGAACATTTTACGAAGTAACTAAATGCTCAACATGCATATGTTGGTTTAATAAATCCACAGATCGGGGCTGGTGCTGTGTCTAACGCAAATGATCCCCAGAGGGGACTGTTTTGTAATATGTAGACCCCTTACCATGGCACTGCTTCCTGCTGTGTCACTTACCCATGGTCAGCCATGGTCTGAATGTATTAAATGGAAAATACTAGAAACAAGCCGTTCATAAGTTTGAAACGGCACGCCTTCTGAGCTGCATGATGACATTGTATGCCACCCCATTCTGTCTGCCTGGGAGGTGAGTCCTCCCTTCATCTAGCACGTCTACAGTGCTGTGTTCACGAACCCTGACTTCACGGGCAAAGCCCCGAAGGACAAATGTAATGATGTTTACAGTGCAGATACGCCGACCAGCCGGCGAGCGCTTCCTTCAAAGGGCAAGATGAGAGTTCTCCATTTAAGGAAAGAAAACACAATGTACACTGAGGTTGCTCAGATCTACTGTAAGAACAAATATTCCCTCCTTGAAACTGAGAAGGAGGAAAAGGAATCCATGCACACTTTACTCTTGTACTTTCAGCTGCACAAGTTGTGGCTACAGTGTGGGAAAGGCATTTGAGTCATGTGTACACACATAGGGAAAAGCATCATAATCATATGTGTAGAGGCTGAGGTCCTCTATAGTTCAGGCATCCGCTGGAGGTTGGACTGTGTCCCCCTCAAGTAAGGGGGACCTTCTTCACTTTCTTCCCCATATGACAAGTTATTTTTAGTAATAATAATAACATGAAACAACCATTACCAGTAATAACAACAGCAAAAATATGTAGGCAGGAATTTTTTCTTTTATTGAATTTTGTATATATAATTATGTCAGTAAACATTTTAGAAAACAGTGATGATAACATAACAGATTAATAATTTCTAATTTCATTCAAGTGTTTTTGGAAAAATAAACACATGATAAAATAAATGCTATCAAAGAATGAAGTCCATGAGAATGACAATGTGAAGTTACTTACATCTTGTTTCTTCATCTTTATAATCGCTGAACTAGCTTTGCATATTTTAAAGTTAGAGATGCACCAATATGCTGGGCTACAGGGGTTAGAGTTGTGAACTCTACTTAAACTGAGCTCACATTATGTCAAACTATGAATTTGCTATTGAAAGAAGGCAGGTAGTTGAAGTAGGTGCTTTTGTATGTGTCAGGGGCAACTGGGTATCTTGTAGTTCCCAGATTCAGATGTCCTCAGAATACTATTTGTATGAAGAGTAAAAAATATACTGATTTGAAGCACACATATATATCATTAAACTTAACAGTAATAGCAGTAAACTTTAGAATTTAGAGTAGGAATTATAAACTATAGCCCAGGTCAAATTTGGTCAATTTTTTTTTGGCGGGGGGTACTAGAGATTGAACTCAGGGGCACTTGACCACTGAGCCACATCCCCAGTCTTACTTTGTGTTTTATGTAAAGACAGGGTCTCACTGAGTTGCTTAGCGCCTCGCCATTGCTGAGGCTGGCTTTGACCTCGCGATTCTCCTGTCTCAGCCTCCCAAAGTGCTGGGATTACAGGCCTGTGCCACTGCACCTGGCTAAATTTGGTCAAATTTTTAAATTGCTCACCAGAGAAAGAATGGTTTTGTGTTTTTAAAGGGTTGGAAAAACACCAAGAAGAATATTTCATAATGTGAAAATATTACATAATTCAATTTTCAATGTCCATAAAAGTCTTTTCCTGGGATCCACAGACATTGATTCATATGCGTGGCTACTTTGGCACCATGATCTGGAGTTGAGCAATTTTAATGGCTGCTGCATGGAGGATATGTTAGCTACCCAGGCTGCCACAACAAAGCACCACAAACTGCATGGCATAAAAAGTAGAAATTATCCATTCATCTGCTGAAGGACACCTAGGTTGTTTCCACAGTTAAGCTGTTGTTGAGCTCCTATAAACTTTGATGTGGCTGCATCACTGTAGTATGCTGATTTTAAGTCCTTTGAGTATAAACTGAGGACTGGGATAGCTGGATCAAATGGTGGTTCCATCAAAGTTTTCTGAGGAATCTCCATACTGCTTTCCATAATGGTTGCCCAATTTACAGTCCCACCAGCAACATATGAGTGAACCTTTTCCCCCATATCCTCAAGTGGATAAAGAAACTGTGGTATATATACAGAATGGAATATTACTCAGCCTTAAAGAAAAATGAAATGGTGGCATTTGCCAGTAAATTGACGGAGCTGGAGAATATCATGCTAAGCAAAATAAGCCAATCCCAAAAAACCAAAGGCTGGCAGTTTTCTGTGATATGTGGATGCTAATTCACAATGGAGGTGAGCACTAGGGAAGAATAGAAGTACTTAGGTAGAAGGGAGTGAAGGGAGGGGAGGGGCATATGGGTAGGAAGGATAATAGAATAAACCAGACATTATTCCCCTAGGTACATATATGACTACGCGGCCAGTGTGATTCTATATCACATACTACCAGAAGAATGAGAAATGATACTCCATTTATGTATGACGTGTCAAAGTGCATTCTACTGTCATGTAGAACTAATTAGAATTTAAGAAGAGTGTAAAACAGAAGAGATGAATTTTGTCATAGTTCTGGAGGCTTGAATCGTCAATCTGGGATAGTTCCTTCTGGAGGCTTCTGGAGGAATTGATTTCCTGCTTTTCTCCTCACTTCTGATTGCTGCTGGCAGTCTTGGGCATCCCTTGCCTGGTAGGTGCCTCAGTCCAGCCTGTCTCCAGCAGTGCATGTGTTCTCACTGTCTTCACATCAGCTTATAAGGATGCAGTCAGTAGATTTAAGGTTCACCTGGTCCAGTGTGATGTCATGATAATTAAGTCTGCAGTGACTCCGTTTGCAAACAAGGTCATGTCTGAAGGACCATGAGTTAGGATTTCCACATGTCTTCTTTAAGGACACAGTGCAATCCATAACAGCCTTCAAGCCCAAAATACTTATTCCCTGGAACTTTACGGGGAAAGTGCATCTCTGACTTGGAGCAGGACTTATTTTTAATGAGGGGAGAAGTTTAGCATTCACATTTTTTCTGTTTGTTGACATCTGGCAATAATAAAAACTGCCCACTTCCAGCAGTCTCTACCTGCCCTTCACTTCTCGCAGGCCACCCTGGGGCAGGCCCTCCCACCTCCCCATGGTGTCACATGCAGAGAGGGGTTTATAGTCCCACCTCTCCAACTCTTGAACACTTTCTCTTTCTTTGGGCAAAAGGACCCTGTGATCCCAGCCGTGCAGTTTTGGGGCGGGGGGGAGTGAGAGTGAGAGCAGGGCAAGGTTCTGGCACCCTTTCTGAGTATGTGAACACAGTGTACACCAGATTTGCTCTTAGAGTGTGTGTGTGTGTTTGTGTGCATGCACACACATGGGTGTTACTGTGGATTGAACCCAGGGGCACTCTACCACTGAGCTACATCCCTAGCTGTTCTTATTTTTTTTTATTTTGAACAGGGTCTTGCTAAGTTGCTGAGGCTGGTCTTGAACTTGTGAACCCCCTGCCTCAGCCTCCCAAGTTGCTGGGATTACAGGTGAGTACCACTGCTTGGCAACACAGCAGGTTATATTAAGACAAACTCAGTTGATGGAATTCCTAGTTGCAATGCAACTATATTGACTTTCTCATTGGCAAAGTAATTTGGATGTGGTTAAGAAATTTATCTCATGTGCCTGAACCTTAGCTACTAACTTGGGCAGATATTCCAAACGACAAAACTAACTCAAAATTGGGGGAAATTGCATTTCCTAAAGCAGTTTGACCTTGATACTGTTTTGTGATCTTTTACATTTTCATTAGAGATAATTTAATAACTGGAGCTGTTTTTACATAAATTTTTTCAAGATATGTCTTTATAATAATTTCTCCTCTTTTGATCTAGCCTTATTCAAATAAACATCTGTTAATTATGTAATTAAATTTCCTTGATTTTTTCTTTAAAGTCCATTACTTTATTTATAGTGTCTCATTAAATCTTTTTGTACATATAAAAATGTTAGCCCTGTTACATGCTTCTACCCAAATATAGCTCATAAGAAAGTTCCCTTTCATACAACCATCTCCTCCAGCCCTCTAGACCACTGATACTACCTCCTATGAGGATCTGAACCCAAAAAGGGACAGTCTGCTTCCTTCCATGACAACAGACCCATATTCCTTAATTTATGCTGCAGTAACTACAAATTTTCCACGATATTTAAATTACACAGTGTAGTTAGTGCAGTCATTTTTCTCCACTTTGTGTCCATCAAACTAAAATAAAACAAATAGGAAATGCCACTTTTATAACTGAAAACTCTGTCATTGCATGTGTAATTAATGAGGAGATAAAACTATATAATCAATACTCTATAAATTTCCAAAGCTTTGAGAAATTAAGACCAAATCTTATGATGTCATTTAGCTGCATAACTGAGAAGAGACTCAGACTCAGAGCTGCTGGTGCATGCTCCCAGACTCAGTAGGACCAAGGAGGCCATGCAGCTAATGAACTTTAGCCTGCTTTGCCCACCATGAATACAAGTCTAGAGTATCAGCCCCCTTTGTCTCTAAGAGGTCTAGACTATAGTCTCCATGGAAATTTAATTCTGAAAGGAAGTGAACTCTGATGAAACCTAAGAAGAATTAAAGGAGCTTCCCACTCACTGCAAATTAGTACAACCACTCTGGAAAGCAGTATGGAGGTTCCTTGAAAGACTAGGAATGGAACCACCATATAACCCAGCTATTGTCTCTTTGGTGTTTACACAAAGAACTAAAATCAGCATACTACAGTGATTCAACTGCATCACTACTTATAGTAGCACAGTTCATAAAGCTGAGTTATGAAACCAGATCAAGTGCCTGTCAGTAGATGAATGGATAAAGAAAATGTGAGGTATATATACACAATGGAATTGTACTTAGTCTTTAAGAAGAATTAAATTATGACATTCACTGGTAAATGGATGGAACTGAAAAGCATCATGCTAAGTGAACTAAGACAGACTCAAAAAATCAAGGGCCAAATATCAAGGACTCATGTCCCTGTTCAGGTGCCAATTGCCAAAGCTTCTCACCTGGGCCATTAATTTGGAAAATACCAGAAGAGGGGCAATGGAGATCAAGAAAAACACAAACATTTAGAGAGAAAAGTGGGATCAGGTGGGAAACAGAACTCTGAAAACAGTGATCAGAGCTGGCCCCACAGGTTAATTATAGAGGTTTTATCATTAAAAGATTATTGGTGAGAAAGCTTTTGCCAAGCAGGCAGGCTGAATGTCATAGCGTTGAGGACACGTTATGGTTATCTTGCTATGCTCAGAATCCCGCATCCCTAGGAGTCAGTGTCTGAGTTTCAAGGTCAGAACTGATAACTCTGAGCATTTGCCCAGAGCTACCAGATCCAGTGTTGCTATAGCAACTGGGAAACGTTAGCCCTGTACTTTTGCACAGGAGAATCCCGGCACAAGTGCACCATGACCACGAGGCCATCAGACACCTCAGTCCACATCACCACTCCTCACATGTGGAAGCTAGAGGATAGAGGGAAAATGTGTGGAGCAGGAGACTGATGGGGAATTGATGGGGAGGGAGGAGGGAAGAGAGAGAGAAGGAAATGTAGAATAAATATGACGAATGATGCTATGTAAATGTATAAATATACCACAGTGAATTCCACTTTTATGTATATGTATAAATCACCAATTAAAAATAAATAGATAAATAAATAGAAGGAAGACCAGTAGAATACAGGAACGAGGAGAGAGGATGGGAGGGAAAGAAGAGGCACCAGGGACCAAAATGGAGCAAATTAAGTTCCATACATGTATGATTATGTCAAAATGAATCCAAGTATTATATATAGCTATAGGACACTAATAAAAGCATAAAAAAGGATTCATACAGTGACCAGTTGTGTATTGACCCTAAATGTTATGTAATAGTCACCAAATTCTACCAAAAATAAATGAAAATACAGTGATTTTGTCTGACTTGCTTTTTCACTTTTTATATTATTATTACTGGGAATTGAACTCAGGAGCACTTTACCACTGAGCTATGTCCCCAACCCTTCTTATTTTATTCTGACACAGGGACTTGCTAAGTTGCCCAGGCTGGCCTTAAACTTGGGATCCTCCTGCCTCAGCCACCTCAGTTGCCGGAATTACAGGAGAGTGCAGTCACACCCAGCTGACTTATATTTTATGCCAGTAATTATCAAACTGTCCACGTGCTTATGAAATTCTCTAAAACACAGGCCATGTAATGAACTCATCAATTTACAATTTTGGAGTACAGAAGGATTCCCTTTGGTTAAGAGGATAAAAATCAGACCTCATGCCCACTCTAAAGGCAATTTACCAATAGAGCTAGTTTAGAGAGATCAACTAAAACCAGGGATCTAATATTTAAGAGAGTCAAGGGAAAGAAATTAGCTTCTATAAGAGGTGACTTCCTCTTCTCATGTTCCTCCTCATCCTCTTCCTCTTTCTTTTCATCCTCTTCACCTGTCTTTAATTTTATTATAAAATATCTACCTACATATTCTTATGAATTATTTATTGCATATACAATTATTGCACTTGTAATAACTAATCAATAAGGAAAGTCTAGTAGATGAAAAAATGCAAAAGTTATGAATAGTCTGTGAAGTTCCTTTTTGGCTTGACATCATGAGGGGGGAATTATTGCCACCCTGCTGCACAAAATGGGGATGCATGTGCTATGAAACTATGATGTTTTTCAGTAAATAAGAGCACTTTTAAAATCTAGCAAGAAGAAAGAGTAAATGGCATTTTATACATATCTATGTCAGAAATCTTAGATATCTATTTTTGCTGTGTTTCAGGAAATACGTGGAGTATTAACAATACAGCAGGATTGGAAGATGCAGATGGAGCTCAGTGGTAGATCACTTGCTTCACATTCATGGGGCCCTGCGTTTGATCCCCAGCACTGCAAAAAACAAAAAAGTAAAAGTAAATAGAATTAATCAGATTTATGCAAGAAAAGGTTGATATTAATACTTTTGTATTACGTTATCACTGATACTTTGCCAGTCTTAGCACAATTACCCATAGATGTGGAAAAGGCAGCTGGATATGGCGGCACATGCATGCAATCCCAGCTACTTGGGAGCAGGAGGCCAGGAGAAGCCCACATTCAAGGCCAACCTCGGACACTTAGAAGACCCTGTCTCAAAAACAATAAAATAAAATAAGGACTAGGAAAGGTTATTTATTAACTTTTAATGTTTTACTCACAAATATGTACACATGTGTGTTTCTGTAAGTATGTGTGTGCTCAAAGTTGAAGAGAACTTTACTTAGCCTGTTTGTGGGTGTGTGTTACCAAACCTCAGTGCAAAACACTGTGCATAATTTATAACTTCAAAAGAATTTTACAGAGTGATGCCCACTATCACCATATTGCTCAACTCGTAATTACTTTAGAAGTTCTGGTCAATGCGGTGTGATCTTCTGTACTCCTGAATCACTTACATGATTTTTTTTCTAGTGTTCAAATATGAACTTTTTTAGTTATTGTTTTAGTCCAGCTAATTTCTGCCTTCTAACTTTATAGGTCTATACTGAAAGAAGTCTTAAAATGTCAGTTATTAAGAATTGGTGGAAAGAATTTTAAAAGTGATTGGAAGCTTTTTCTGTGACTTACTACATAGTCAATTCATTCTTGCTAAAATATTACTTTTCTATATTTTTTTCAGTGAGGGGCAAACTAAAATCTCAGCATTTTCGACTTATAGAAATGTCTTTAATTGGCTCTAACTCTTGAATGGTAATCTGACCAGGCATTTAATGAGATTCAAAGTACTTTCCCATAGCCTTCCAAATCTATTAGTTAACTGATTTCTGTCACATATTTCTGTGACTAAGAAGTCTTTTCTAAAATGATGAAGTTTCCACTTTTTTTCCTGAAACTTTAAATATTTTTCTTCTGCTAAAAATAGAAAACTTCATTATGATGTGTATAGTTTTAATTAGGCACTTGGTAGATTTTTTTGTTGTTAACTTTAATTAATTTATATCATTAGTTCTGAGGGAAATCTCAGCTCTCATATTCTTAAATATGGCCTCTTTTTGTCTTTTTATATGGTTTTTTTTCTGGGTCATACTCGAGCTCTTTAAAATGTTTTCCATGCTTCTTAATGAATCAATCAGTCTCTCTCTCTTTCTCTCCCACTTTCTCTCTCCCCTGATTTCCAGATTTCCTTAGTTCTGCCTTCCAATTTATTAATTTAGTCTTTAAATTTCTTTAAGTCTAGGTTTAGCCTGTAGTTTTAAAATTTTTTAATAATTTACCAAATGACTTATTTTAATTCTGAACGTTCTAATTTGTCTTCTGTTTCATAACTACTTGGTACTCTCTCCTAAAATCTTTCCTCTTTTTAGTTCTTTGAGATATTTAAATAGTTTAAATTTAAACATAGTTCTCTTCATATCCTGTTAAATTATTTTATTAACTTGATTTCCTCACTTCAAATGCTTTCCTGTTCAAATTTAAAAAACATATGTGTATATATATTTTATGTATGTGTATGTATATTTTACATGTATTTATATGTATATATCTATGTATGTATATATGAAACTGTGAAATGCAGAATTAAGTGGTAGCATAGAACTGCAGCAAATAAATTTGTATTTATTTGCATCAAAGACAGCAAGCCTAATAAAATTCCAGAATTTGCACACGTCTGTGTAGTTAATAGGAACGACTACTCACACCTAAGCATGGTTTGTGAAAATTAAACACTTAAGTCTGAATCATGAATACTTTTAGGCAGAATGGCTTGAGAATCTTTCGTAGATTGTGGGTCTCAAGGAGAGCAAGTGACCACATATGCATTTGCTAGGAAGCTGGCTCTGGTGGTATATAGCACATTGTAGGTTATCACGTAGGTGATAACATTAGCCAAGTTAGAAAAATAAAAACGACGTTTAGCTTCTTATAGTGCAATAATAGCCAGTCCCCTTACAGAATGGTGAGTTAATAAGATTATTATTGCCTCAAATTACACTGTGGCATCAGATTCTTAAACTTCAGAAGGCTAATGAAAGCATTTATTAGGGCCTTCACTCTCCATCCTTTAGTTCATATGCTTTCAGGCCCGTTATGTATTTAAGAAGAGAAAAGAAGAGGCCCAAAGTAAGGGTAGATGATCCCTTCCAGCATGATCCACACCATTGCAGGAACTAGTAACAGGGCTGTGCAGGGCGCCTCCAGGGGTGGCTTGCCTTCAGGTTGCCCGCCTTAGAATAATCATGATGCTCATGGTGGTGTGTTTCGATCCTCATGGCATGATTTCTATTTTTTTTTTAAACCATTCATCAGTTTCTATGAAAACTGATTCTATCAGTTTTCTCAAGTCTCTGGAATCTACCATATTTTAAACCTTTCCAAACCTTTATCTAATTTCCATGTAAATACTTCTGAAATCTTACTTTTAATTTTCTGGAAAATTTTAAGACAAATTAAGAAAAAAAAAGTTTTCTCTTCTAGACTCTTCCATTAAATGTATACTACTCATAAAGTACACTTTTTTCCCTCAAGTATATTATCAATTTAGTTCTCTATGATTATAATATTATAGATTTAAGTCATAGAATAGGTATTTATTTTGTCCTTTCATACTTTTGGAGAATATTCTTGTGGTTGTGCCTTAGAATATCAAAGCATATGTAGTAAAAATTTTTAGTAACATTCATTAATTTATCTGGACATCCAACCTCTGTAATACCAAGCATATACGCGGCTTGTATGTTCACATTTAGTCTGCAGATTTGATGTGATATAATCGTAGTGTTAGGATGGGTTTCCAAAGGGACCTGTTACCTTTCTGCATGAACAGGTACCTTTCTGTTACCTTTCTGAAAGCATGAGGCTGTTTGAATTATTGTGAGTGTGACAAGATATCTTGTGAATACATTATAATAAAATTGTTACTATAAAGAAATCTAAATCAGACATAGGTGTAGGAGGAATTTACAGCTCAGAACCTGAACAAACAGCAGGAGAGTCAGCTTTTCAACTTTTACATGTTTAACAAAGGATTATGGAATTGTCCCACAAGCATAAGCTACATCATGAAAATTTACATTTTCCTCCTGCCGGACGGCTCCTTCCAACAGGATCGTCTGCACAACAGCTCCTTCTGATGCCAGTACTCTATTCCCTTAACTGCAGCTTGGCAGCAGCCAGGTCTCAAATTTCAACCACATGTATTTCAAAAAATCAAAAGACCCTTATTTGGCACTTTAGTCACATATCTTTAAAAGCAGTGTTTGTGCGTCAGATTTAAAAATAATTGAAACCAGGGGTTTCAGAAAACCAAACTTTTCTTCCAAGATGTTTCAGCTTCAACTCATTCCAGAAACATTGAAAGCAACAGAATGGAAACAAGAATAGAAACCACATACAGCCTGCAGCATAATATACTGACAGGTCGGCAGAAATGGGCTCATGTGTACTCTGCCCCAGGCCTGGGTGCAGACCCTTGTAGTGCCTGGTCCCCTGGGCTCAGTAGCCTGACTGAAAACTGCCCTAGGGCTCTGCAGGTCTCAAGGCGAGTGGAGGTTCCTGAAGTCATTTTCTTTAAACCTGAACTCATAAACAGAGATGGGAACATATGTAGAAATTTTAGGTTAGCTATTCAATATTAAAAATCACATTAAAAACTATATACATGTATATTTCATGGTCACAATTGATTTTCCATTCCTTGGATTTGCCTGTTCTCGGGGAGGGATTCTTGCATCATGTTCTGTCACAACCCTGACATGATCTTTGGAGGCTGTGTCTTCTCCAGCAGCATGGCAGTTTGGAGCCCTATTTCAGTTTTGAGGATTTTTCAAACTGACCTAATCAAGTGAAAACAGCACTATATAATTGTGTTAAAATCTATTCTTTTGTGTTTGTTAGTTTTAGGATTTTTAGTTGAAAAGAACCCGGGTGCTTTTAGGAAAAAAGAGGTCTTGTTATAAATGTAGAAAAAAGCAGTTGTGCAGGCGGTGCCCTGCAGAGCCACAGGAAGTGCCGCCTGGGCTCTGCACAGTGGTATTGTGCGGTGGTCCCCAGGCCAAGGAGCACCCACCGCCTCTTCCCAGAGGAGCCCGGGGAACCGCCCTCTGCCTGCACACAGAACAGTGATGTACCAAAAGAATACATAGTCACCCCTTAATATTCACCTAACTTTGCTTTCCCTCTAATGTTACATCTGAAACCCTTTTGCATAATCAAGAGTATAAAATATCTGTTATTCTCATGCAAGCTTTAGTTCAGATTGAAGTACTAATTTACTAATTTCTTCCATTCTTTCTTCATCCCATGCATTATCCACACTAAGTATATTCACCTGTGCCAAAAACCGGCTTGATGTTCCACTATCAGCTCACAACCTATCACTGAATTAACATCTTCCAACCAATCACATGCAATCTCTTTACCTTAAAGGGAAGGCTCTTTACAACTTTATATTTGTCGTGCAAATTCCTTTTCTGCTTTTTTTAAAAATTGAACTTATTTTTAACTGGCAAATAATAATTGTATATACTTAGGAGTACAATGCACTGTTTTGATTATGTGTAGATTATCAAAAGATTCAGTCAAGCTAATGAACATATTCATCACCTCATGTTTATGAGGAGAGAACATAAAAAATCTGTTTTAGCAATTTCAAAACACAGGGTACATTATTAATTGTGGTCAGCCTTGCAATAGATCACTGAAACTTACTTTCCTACTGAAGCTCGTATGCTTTGATCAACGCCTTCCCTTTCCTCATTCCTCCCAGCCTCTAGCAGCCTCTGCTTAGCTTTGTACTGTGTTTCTTTGAGATCGGCTCATTTTAGATTCCACCTGGCAGCGAGATTACGTGGTGTTTGTCTCAGTACCTGGCTTATGTCACTTTGGTAGGCGTCTTCCAGTTCCACCCAGGTTGTTGCAAATAACAGAATTTCCCTCTTTTTTAAGGCTGTGTGGTATCCCATTATTTATAATACCACGTTTTCTGTTTTCCTCCTTCCGTTGATGTGCATTTAGGTTGCTTCTGGACCTTGGCTATTGTGAATGACGGTGAGCTGAATATGGATTGCAGGTATCTCTTGTACATATCAACTTGAGTTTGTCTGGATATATACTCAGGAGTAGGATTGATGAGTGGTACAGTGATTCTATTTTTAGTTTTTTGAGGAACCTCCATAATGCTTTCCAAAATGCCCATACCCAATTTACATTCCCACCAGCAAGGCTGCCCTCTGCACACCTCACCTATCATTTGTCCTGATGATGATAACCATTCTAGCAGGCGTGGCGTGATATCTCACTGTGGTTTGTATTTCCCTGATGATTAAAGATTGAGTCCTTTTCATAGATCTGTTGATTATTTGTACTTTATTTTTTTGAGAAATATCTGGTCAAACGCTTTGCCAATTTTAAATCAGGTTAGATGTTTTCTTGCTGTTGAGTTGAATTCTTCATATATTTTGGATATTAGCTCCGTGTCAGATGTAGTTTGCCAATATTTTCTCACAGTCTGTGGGTTGTTTCTGTTCTTGGATAGTTGTTTCCTTTGCTATGTAGACAATTTTTAGTGTAATGCAATCCCATTTGTCTATTTTCAGTTTGTTGTCTGTGTTTTTTAGAGTACTTTTCAAGAAATCATTGCCCAGACCAATGTCACAGAGGTTCCTCCCTATACTTTCTTCTAGTAGAGTTATATTATCAGGCCTTCATGGTAGGTCTTTTATCCATTGTAAGTTGATTTGTGTTCAGTGCGAGATAAGGGTACTGTTTTATCCTATGCGTGGACATCCAGTTGTTTGATACCAGTTCTTGAGGAGACTATTCATTCCCCAAGGTGTGTTCTTGGCATCCTTATTGAAAATCAGCTTAACTATAAATACTCGTACTTGTTTCTGGGCTTCCTGTTGTGTTCCATTGTGTGATGTGTTTGTTTCCATGCTGGTGCCACGCTGTTCTGATTACATTCTGAAATTAGGGTTGTGATGCCTCTGGCCTTGTTCTTTTTGCTCAAGATTGCCTTGGTTAAAAAGCACTGTTAGAAATAGTACTAATTAATACTACTGTAAAACATACTTAGGAGCAAATTCAACCACAAAGATGAAATATCTGTATGCTGAAAACTAAAATATTGATGGAAGAAATTGAAGACACAAATAAATGGAAACATAACACATGTTCATTGATTAAACAGATTCATATTGTTAAAACGCTCACACAGTGCAAAGAGATCTGCAGTTAACGCATGTCCCACCAAGGATCCACTGTCATTTTTTTATGACAATACAGAAAAAATCCTTTCCTGTCTTTAAGCAGAGCGTATTGCAAAGAGAAGAGATTTCAACTTGGAGCGGAACCGCCATTTGACCATGCCTAAAGGACTTAAACCAGTACGCTACAGTGACACAGCCACATCAATGTTTACGGCATGGCTCAGTTCACAATAGCTAAACTATGGAACCAAAACTAGATGACCTTCAACAGATGAGTAGATAAAGAAACTGTGGGATATATACACAGTGGAATATTACTCAGCTTCAAATAAGAATGAAATTAGGGCATCTGCAAGTAAATGGATGGAGCTGGAGAATATCATGCTAAGTGAAGTAAGCCAATCCCGAAAACAAAGGCCAAATGTTTTCTCTGATAAATGGATGCTGATCCATAATGGCAGGGTGGGTGTGGGTAGGGAAGAATGAAGAAGGAACTTTGGATTGGGGAGAGGGGAGGGGATATGAGGGTGGGAAGGACGGTGGAATTAGATGGACATTATTACCCTGTTTACATGTATGACCACATGACTGGTGTGACTGCGCCAGGTTCAGCCCAAGGATTGAGAGAGAGGTTGTGCTCCATTTGTGTGCAGTGTGTCAAAATGCATTCTACTGTCATGTGTAACTAATTAGAACAAATTAAAATTTTTTCTTTTAAATTAAAAAAAATTTTTCTTCTACCAAAGGAGGGGCAAATTTCAGAATTTAGAAGATCAAAGGTGAACTGTCAACTCATCACATATTAATTCGTTCTGAAATCCTAGAAAAATAATATTTATAAAATGGCTATGTCCCTATATCTAGAGTGATTATATTTCTACATGGAAAATTCATAGAAAACCATTTTGAAACCTGTGACATAGCATGCTAGTATTTCCTCAAGAGTGTCAGAACATGAATTCTGGTTTTTTTTGTCATTGTCTTCTGAAAAAGTGGTCCCACAATCACACACGTCTGCTTGAACTCCAGTGACACAATTCTTCAGCCACTGACTTGGGTTCACTTAATTTCTTTGTGGAATAAATTTCAGTTTTAAAATTTGTAAAATGGAAATGACTCAGTGGCTCCCTCAGAGAGTTACATGAGGATTAAAAGAATTAATATTTGAAGAATATTTGAAGGATTCATATTTGAAGAGCTGGTGTTAGAAGAGGGCCTCCTATAGAGGAGATGCTAGATGAGAGGCCACCAAATAAGCACACCCTGCATTCAACCAGGTCAAGTGGGCTTCCTCACTTTAAGACTTACTAGCAGGTGGGCACTGATGCTTTCTAAGAGAGAATATGATAGACTGCATCCCTCAAAACAATTTGCTAAAGGAAACTTGCTTTTAAAGAATACTTTGAAAAATGTTGAACTTTACTAATAGTTGTTCAATTTCTTTTTAAGAAACAGTTACATTTTTTGCAGCCTAAATTCCTGGTAGGGAATGAACATGCATATTGGCAATGTCTGACTAATTTCCATCACATTTGCAACATTCCTCATGTTTATTATTTTTTAGAACAGTTTAAGGTTCACAGCAATACTGAGCAGATCGTGAGGAGGGCACCCATATTTCTGTGTCCCTCACTTGGACTCCTTCCCCTACTATTGGGGTTCAGCATTGTTGTGGTGCTTTTACACCACCGTGAATGCTTTGTGTGGTTCACTCCTGTCCTAGCCCGTAGTTGACATTAGTGCTCGCTCTGGGCATTGCTATTCTGTTGACTTTAACAAACTTATTAAGAACCTGTTTCCACCACTGTCATATCGTGCAGAATGGTTTCACTGTCCTAAAAATCTATGCTCTGCTGATTCTTCTTACCTGTGCCAACCACGGATCTTCTCACTGCACCCATAGTTTGAGATGTTCCTCACAGTTATGTAAGAAAGTGTAGGAAAGTTTGGCATTTTCAGAAATGTCATAGAGTTGAAATGTGACAGTGTGTAACCTTTGAGATGGATTAACTTTTGAGATTGATTTCCTCCACACAGTAAGGATGTTTACTTTTCCTTCTTGTCATTTCATGCCTCGCTAAGCTCCCAGTATTCTGTTTTCTGATCTACAATAGTTCATTTGTCTAGTCACTGACTAAAGAACATCTTGGTTGTTTCTAACTTTTGGCAATTACGATAAAGCTGCTGTAAGTGTTCATGTGCAGGTTCATGTGTATGTGGGTTTTCAATTTATTTGGGTAAATACCAGGGAGCATATTCTAAGAGTTTGTTTGTTTTTATTTTTAATGTTAAACTCTTTTTCACAGTAGTTGTACCATTTCACATTTCTACTGGCAACAAATGAGAGTTTATACCCTCACCACCATTTAGGTTTTGGCCAGTCTGAGGTATGCATAGAATCTCATTTTTGCTTTTAATTACCATTCCCAATGACACATGATGTTAAACATCTTTTCACATGATTACTGGACATCTGGACATCTTCTTTAGTGAGGTTTCTATTCAGGTCCTTTGCCAATTTTTAAATCAGGTTTATTTTCTCATTGTTGAATTTTAAGAGTTATCTGTATGTTTTGGATAACAGTCTTTAATCAGATATACTTGTTGCACATACGTTTTCTGTCTCTGTATTGCTTAATCACTCTCTTGACAGCATCATGATGTTTCAGAGCAGAAGATTTTAGTTATAATGAAGACAACTTTACAATTCTTTCTTTTGTTTTTATGTTTTTAGTGTTCTATCTAAAAAGGTGTTGCCATACCCAGGACAATCTAGTTTTTTCCTTACATTATTTTTTAAGAGTTCTATGTGTTGTTTTTATATCTACTTGGAGATGTTTGTGTGAACAGTTCATTATTGTGTAGACTTTTTTTTTTTTTTTTTTGCAAATGAGTGTCCAGTATCGTTTGTTGAAGAAGACCATGTTTCTCCATTGTGCTACATTTCTTCCTTTGTCAAAGATCAGTTGACTGTATTAATGTCCATCAGTTTCTGGGTTCTCTACTCTGTTCTCTTGATCTATTCTGTTTATTCTTTTGCAAATGCTACATTGTCTAGATGACTGTAGCTTCACAGTAATTCTTGACATGAGGTAGTGTCAGTCCTCCAAATTTGCTTTTCTCCTTTGATACTGAGTTGGCTCTTTTGAGTCTTTTGCTTCTCCATGCAAACTTCAGAGTCAGTTTGTCAATATCCATAAAACAAAATAGTGGGATGTTGATTATGTGTTGACTCTATGGATCAATTTGGAAAGAACTGATACCTTAATAATCAACATTTTGTATTCCTATCTTTAAACACAGAAACATCTTCATTTACTTGGGTGTTCTCTGAAATCTTACATCATAGTTTGTAGTATTTCTCAGATAGATCTTATACATATTTTGTTAGATACATATCGGTGTATTTAATTCTTTGGGTGCTATTATAAATGGTAATGTGTTTTTAATTTCCAATTTCAGTTTTTCATTGCTGTTATATAGGAAAGTACCTGGATTTTGTACATTAATCTTGCATCCTGCAATTTTGTTATTATTGTATTCATTCCAGAAGTTTTTTGATGATTATTTTAAATTTTCCACATAATCATGTCATCTATGAACTGAGATGATTTTATTTCTTCCTTCTCAATCTGTATGCCTTTTGTTTCCTTGTTTCTGTCTTATTTCATTAGTTCAACTTCTAGTATGATGTCATAAAGCCATGGCAAGAAGTGACAGTCATGCCTTGTTCATGACCTCAGGGGGATGCTTCAGGGTTATTCCCGTAAGTGTGACATGACCTGGAGGCTTTTTGTACTGGTTCTTTATCAAGTTTCAGCAATCCTCCTCTTTTCCTAAAGTACTGTTTTGATCATGGATAGGTGTTGAACTCAAATACTTTTTCTGTATCTTTTGATATGATCGTGTGATTTTTCTGCTTTTGCCTGCTGATGTGATGGATTACATGATTTGATCTCAAATGCTGAACTAGCCTTTCATATCTGCAATGAAGCCTACTTTGTCATGGTGTGCAGTTCTTTTAATACAATGATGGATGCAATTTTCTAATGTTTTGTTGTGGATTTTTGTATTCATGTTCATGAGAGATGTTGACCTGTAGTTTTTTCTCATTTTTGGTAACACATTTACGTGGTTTTACAATTAAGGAATGCTGGCCTCCTAGAATGAGTTAGGAAGTAACCCTCTGCTTCTATTTTTTGGGAGATTATATTATAGAGAGTTGTTATAATTTCTTCCTTAAATGTTTGGTAGAAATCACCATTGAACTTATCTGGGACCTCTGCTTTTTGTTTTGTTCTGTTATTAATCGTTGATTCAATTTCTTTTCTACAAAGAAGGCAGCCTTACTGTCTTCCAGCTATGATCAGAGAGCAGAATTCCATGCATAGGGACCCAAAAGGAGTCAAGTCCATCTGAATGTCCCACAACAGATCAGAAAAATTACATAGTTCATTTCCCCTTTCTCTGTCTTTTTCATTTGCCTTATATTTTCTATTAAGACTGCTATTTTTCCATATTGCACTTTTTGCTTGAAAGACATTCAATCTCTCTAATCTTGACAAAAGGAAAGGAAATTTTTATAGAATTTATGTAATTTAATCAATTAAAATCTTGATTAATTGCTATCTTTTTTGCTTTTGAAAGCTTTCATTGAAGGGTTTTATTGGAGAAATATTTAACAAAGTGCAAAATAAAACACTATATACAGGGCTGGGATTGTAGCTCAGTGGTAGAGCGCTTGCCTCGCACATGTGAGGCAGTGGGTTCAATCCTCAGCACCACATAAAAATAAATAAATAAAATAAAGATATTGTGTCCATGTACAACTAAAAAATTTTTTTAAAAATAAAACACTATATACATTATAACTTATACAGTGAAATTAACATTTTGATCTATGTTGTACACTTGAACTACCATTAGTGCTTCTTTTTTGAGTAAATTTTTAACAGCTGTGGACATAACATTTTACTCTGGACATAAAGACTGAAATGCATTGGGAGATTTCAGCATGCCTATTTTGGTTATCTTAAACAGCTCATAAGTACCCTTGGTTAAGATATTAGTCTGGCTACTGTAAACATTAGGATTATCTTTAACCTATATATATAAATTTTTTTTCCTGGTATCTTTATAGGTTTTTGAAACACAATAGACTTATGGCATCTATTCAATTTTGTTAGCCAACATATTTTAGCTAATAAAAAAAGCCTGGAAAATTCCTTATGTCACAGATGTTTTCCTTGTGGTCTTTTATCATTTGATTTATCAAGTTAGGAGGTATCAATCTACTAAGCCAATAGAACTTGAGAGAACAATGTCATTTTTCTTTACAAATAAGCTGGGCTTTAAAATTTTGTCTTCATAGAAAAAATGTGACCAGACCTACTCTAAATCTGAAAGGACACGTACTTCATCAGTCTGAAAGTTGTGTAACATCAAATATTTAACATAAGCCTGATTTTTTTGGAGGGAGGTAGCATTCTTAGTTCATTTTTATTTTTTCTTGACATCTTAGGCATATCATAAATCTGACAGATTTTTCTATGTAATTATATTTAAAGACAAAACAAAATTTTGACCTATACCCTTTACTTTTGGGGTTCTGAATATTTTTTTCATATTATGGTATTTAGTGATGAGGCTTATTGAAGGAACTTTAAAATGTATCAATACTTATGTTACTTATCAATGAAAACAAATGATGTCATTTGCTTCTTCATGTCAGGACTATTTCCAAATAATAGCGTGTAAAGATAGAAGAGATCTAATATTTGACTAGCTCATGGGGTTATCTATGTCTCAATCTTTAAGACCTCTTCTTCTCACTTGATAAAATATTATAACACACTTGTGTTTCTTTTCACTGGAGGTGATGGGAAAGAAGAGAGAGAAGAAAAGGAGTGAGACAATTTCTCTTGAGGTAGAAACTTTTACAAGATAAAACTACACATATATAGAGTTTTGTCAACAAGATGAGATTCTTTGCACATGGACAAAGAAAGAGAAGCTAAATTGATTTGCAGCAGAAAGATTAGTGCTATTTGGCTACCTGGCAAGCTAGAGAAGGAATTGTTCTAGAGAATTTCTAAGAAGAAATTATCAACATTTGGCTGACATTATGTGATATTAAATTTGTTGTTGTTTGTGGCCCCATCTTATGATATAAAATTGTATCCATTGCTTCTCATTTTTGGCTTTAGCTGGTGATGCCAAGGAGAGGGAAGAGGAAGGACTTTACCCAGCAGAGTGGCCTGGTGTGCACAGGGACAGTAAGCCAGGATGGGAAATGCATGTGAGTTGAATGATCAGTGACTTCTGGCATTGTGGTGGCAGTAGGAAATGGTGATGGGGAGCTCTGGTACCAATGCTCAAGGATACGCACCACCTGTGAGTGAACAAGCTGAAACAGGGACTCCCTTGTCCACTGCAGAGGGTGACCAGAATTATGCCAGGCCCATGTTACCCTCTGGTTATAAGCAGGAGCAGGACAGGCACTCCAAGTGGGTTCTTCAGGAGTCACACAGAGTTTTAAACTCAAAGGACTCACAAAGGCCAACAAGTACATGAGGAGACAAATTGCTGTTAATGATCATCATTATAAACAATTAGAGCATGTGGGCCAGCAAGGACATCAGATGTTGGACATGTTAATATCATAATATACAAAATATAGTCAATCAGTCAATCAATGGACCACAAAAATGAGCACGCAACAGAAATGGAATTTTGAATGAAAATATTAAAATGAAAAAATTAAATGTAAGTATTACACAGTATTTAGATACAGAACTAATGAATAAGAAAATATATATAAAGCCATTCTTTATTCTTAATTTTCTTATAAATATTTCCTTAATTCTATTTATTTTGCTTTCATGTTTATTTATAAATTTACTGACTTTGGAGGGTATTTAGTTTCTCTGCACCATGAAAATTCAGGTGTTAGTAGAATCATATTGTTCCTGATCTTCACACCTTATCTTTTTCCTGGTTTTGTAGACTAATGATTATGTTTTTATAGTTAGCCACGATGACTATAAGTGATACTGGAACTCCTTCCTTTGCCTCTAATCTGAGTCCTCTTCCGTGGAGGATGAAGACATCTTTCCCTTTGTATCTTCCCTTCCCATCACAATTCTATCTCTGTTAACTATGTCTGTATTTTAATGTCAACAAAGTTTTTAGCATTTAGTCTGTTCTGTAACCAAAATTAATTTTAATTGCATATATTTATCACATAACAATGTTTTAAAAAATCTGTACACATTTTAGAATAATTAAATCAAGCTGATTAACACATGGATTACCTCATACAACATTTTTTTGTGATAGGAACAGTTCACATCTATACTTTTAGCTATCTTAATGAATACAACATACTGTGATATTATCACCATGCTGTACACTGTTGTCTGTTAAATCTCTTGAACTTATTCCTCCTCTTGAATGAAAATTTTATATCCTATGACAAGCAACTGCCAAATCCCTCCTTCCCCTAGTCCCTGGTAATCACTAGTATAGTATAAACTCAACTCTTTTTAGATTATGTATATAGGTGAGATCACAGAATACTTGTCTTACTGTTCATATAACAAAATGTTCTCTGGGTTCATCCATCTGGGATTGACTTCCGTTTAAGGGCTCAATAGCACTCCATTGTGAATACCGTCCACATTTTCTTTATCCATCTATCTGTTGGTAGTCACGTAGGTGGATTGAATATCCTGGATACTGTGCTCATACTTCAGTGAACGAGGAGGTGCTGAGGTCCTTCTGTATGTGGTCCTTTATTCCCTCTGGGTATGTACCCAGCAGTGGGTTCCTGGGCTTTTATTTTTTATTTTCGGAGGACCCTCTGTACTTTTCCCGTAGGATTGCACTAATTGACCAATAATTTTAAGGTTCCCTTCTTGCCACACCTTCCCAGAACTTGGCATCTTGTTTTTCTTGATACTGTCCATCCAGCAAATGTGAGGTGGTTTCTCCTTTTGGTTTTGATTTGCATTTCCCTCATGATCAGTGATGCCGAGCATCTTTCACAGACCTATTGGCCACTTGTATTTCTTCTTTTCAGAAATGTCATATGTTTTTGCTCATTTTAAAATGAAGTTATTTGTTTTCTTTCTATAAGAAATTTGCTAATGTGTTTCATCATTTGTTATTTGATTTCCTTAAATATTTTGGGTTTGAACTCCTCGGATATGTTTCCTAATCTTATCTTTTTCCTGGTTTGGTAGACTAATGATTAGTTCTCTCTTGTTCTACCAACACACAGTGGCCTCTACGACCTCCTCGTTTTGCTGATAACGCTGTTGTCAAGGGTCATGTCAGTCCTGAATATTTTGGGTTTGAACTCCTCAGATATGCTTTCCCCTTTTCTTCGCCTCCAGGTAGTATATGTATTGTCATATAAGGGGAACCTGTGCTATGATAAACTGAAAAAAAGGTCTTAAAGCTTTAGAAGCTGATCACTCTGAGAATTAGCCAAAGATTATACTTTATATCTCTTTATCTCTTACTGTTATTTATTTATGTTTTCTGGAAGCAGAATTTATCCCAAATCCATACACACTTCCTCTCCTCTTTACCCACCTGTTGTATGGGGGGGGGGAGTAGCTCAGAAAAAAGTAACGGATATTTTTCCAAAAATATTTTGCTTTAGCATTCATAAAAGTGGGTAGAAAATGGCAAATATATATTCCATTACAGTTTGAAAATTTTCCTCACCTATCCAAGACTTAAAAAATTGTAAATACTTACAAAAAGCCACCATTTTAACCACATTAAGTGTGTAGTCTGGTGGCATTAGGTGCAATATTCACCAGAATGTCTTCAGATTTGCAAACTGACACTCCATACCCATTAAACTATTCCCGATTGCCCCCCCCCTTATCCTTTGGGAGTAGATATCCATTCTACTCCTAGACTACTTTTGGACTCAGTTTCTCTTTCATTTAATAAGAAAAAGGGTCTACCACTGACCAGTGGAATATGGTCTTGTTGCATATAGATTTGCGTTTGTTGTAGAGAAAGGTATCAGAAAATGAGGCTGGAGAAAGGAAAGGGGTGGAGACACAGTGGGTGTGGGCCTCCTACTACAGGAATCAGCAGCCCCGCCACAGATGGCCTGATTCTTCCTCATCCAGAAGTTGGTGCTTCAAGCCATTTCCATGTCATGTCGTTGACTGCTGGCAGGTCACATGGCTTCCTGCTGTCACCTGCAGCTAGGCTTCTCAGGGTCTCTTCCCTGCTCCGTACCCTGAACAAGCCCATCCATGCTGAGGAGTCTGGGCAGGGTCACGTACGCAACTTCCATGTCCCCTTCCTGTACCATCACAGTCCTGGCAAAGAACTTCAGGTGTTTGCCGTGACCATGGATTGAAGCCTCCACTTTGGAGGACCTGGTGCCTTCAGGACTGGCCTGGCTATTATGAGTAAGACAGAAACTCTCCTGGCTCAGAAGAATAGAGTGGTCATTGACGTGAACTGTGCAGTGATTCCAGTCCCCAGGTAACATCCTGGGAGGAAGACAAGTGAGTGGGAAGAGACCTCTGCATGGAGGAACTCTAGGACATCTGTGGCTTCTGTCACTGCTCTGAGTTGGTGTGGGCTGACTGCCTCCCCCAGGGGACACAGCATGGGGCTTGGTCCTCACTCAGTATGGTGATGTTATGAAGTGATGGGACCTTTAGGATGGGGGCCAGCATGCTCCGGCTTCCTGCATGCTGAGATGAGTTGTGCTCTTGCATGCTGCCCTGCCACCGTGAGGCCATTTGTCACAACCTCAACAGAGCCAAGCTGATGACACTGTGCCTTTTAACCTCCAGAACAATGAGCTAAACAGACTTGTGTATAAACTAGCCTCAGGTATTTTATTATAGTCACAGAAAATGGACTAACACAATTACTTAATTTAAAATGATTTTAAGCAGTTACATATCTTAATTTCAAGAGATTTTCTTCTTTTTGTTCCTTTTCATAACATACTGATCTTTCTTTATAAACCTAATGTTACTCAGCCTTAAAGAAGAATGAAATTATGGCATTTGCCAGTAAATAGATGGAACTGGAGAATATCATGCTAATTGAAATTTGCCAGTCCCAAAGAACAAAAGGCCAAATGTTTTCTTTGATATGCAGAGGCTAATTTATAATAAAGGGCAGGGAATATAGGTAATTTGGACTGGACAGAGTGGAGTGAAGGGAGAGGAGGGGTCATGGGGTAGGAATGATAGTAGAATGAATTGGACGTTATCAACCTCTATGCATATATGATTACATGACCTGTGTAACTCTACATCATGTACAACCAGATGAATGAGAAGTTATACTCCACATAAGTATGATGTGTCAAAATGCATTCTACTGTCATGTATAACTAACTAGAACAAACAAACACATAAAAGCTAAAAAGAAAAAAATCAATTACATATTTTTAAATATTCTCTTTTGTGCCTTGAATTATATTGACCTTCCTGGGATTAACTGTTTATGTATGGCTTTCTCTTTTAAACTATTCCCATGCTTGAATATCTTAGTTGTTTCTTTATATTGAAGGCATAGAGTTTAAGGTGGCTCTAAGATTCTCTTGCTGTCTGATGATAGGATGCTGAAGTAGAAAGAATGATTAGTGGGGATCCCTGTGTTCTTAGAAGAATTAAGTCCACTATCGGGGTCTATTTTGGGTGAGAGGATACAGTGATAGCATCATATAAATGGCCCAACATATAAATCTGGGGAAACCTTGTCCATTTTGAAAGCCAGCATTTCTCCCACATTAAAAAGTAAATTGCAGAATAAAGCTTTGCTTTTTTGCTTGGGAATAAGTCCTGCTTAGATTGCTATTCTAAGAAAAGGATAGGAGTGGACCAACTAGGCACCTCTGAAGTAGGGCCCATTCCCTACAATCCTACAGACACCCTGACCTCACATGCAGCCCTAGGAAGCATGTTCTAGGATGCCATTCCTGCTGTTGATTTCCTCAGAGAGAGTGCTTTGCTTTGCTTTCTTTCCTTGAGAAACACATCGGTCTTTTGTGTTCGCCCAGGAGTCTCCTTCACATTCGCCTGACTTTTTGAGGTTGTGCTGAGAGTCTATGGAGACTCGGGAGGCTGACAAGGATGCTCAGGCCATTGTGAGCATGTTCTTCCTCACTGCACCAGGAGCTACTCAGCAGAAGTCACTCTGCAAGCCTCTCCCTCACACAGCTTACAATGGCCGTGGTAGGCAGATTTTTTTTTAAACTAAAATTACAAGTAGGAGTAATGAATAATCTGCAAGAGAAAATACAGTGTGCTTCAGAGTTACCCAACATGGGCAGAGAATCCTGTGGAATGATGTAAGAAGATAAGTCAGAGATGGGTAGTTTAAGAAGCAATTCAGTAGAAAGAAAGCAGAGGACAATAGTATTGCCAGCAGAATGAGGATGTCGGAGAGGCCACTGTGTGTTGGTAGAACAAGAGAGAAAAGTAGTTGGCACTACAGGTGCCATAATTCTACATAAGCAAATGACCCGTAGATTAGTCAGTTTTGTTCAAGGTTTTGATAGCTATTCCAAGAGTGACAGAAAGCTGTCAAAAGCTTGAAATCAGAGGAGCAGCAGGCAGCATTTTAGAAAGATTGTTCTGCTGGCGTCATGAAGGACTAGGCGGAGGGAGGAGAGCTTGGATATGTGCAGCTCAGTTAGGGAATCTCAGGATGTTCCTGTGGGAGCCTTCCTGAGGCCAAGGGTCATGTCAGTCCTGATAAAGACAAGTGGAAGGCTTTGGAGATATTTAGGGGAAGATTTAATAAGCTTGGTGACTTCTTGGTAGAAGGGAGGATTTCACATATATTGTATTTTCTATATAGTCTCTCTGTATACACATAGAGAATATAATATACATAGAGAATATATACATTCACATATATGAAGTTTATATATAATATGCATAGAGAATATATTATATATAATATATATGAAGTTTATGTTTATATATACTTTCCTTGAGATCTTTGTAAGGTCTAGGAGGAAAAATTAAGTTAGAAAGAATGATAATAGCTAAATGCTTATTGAGTATTAAATTATCTGCCAAATGCTAAGTGCTTCCTACGTATAACATAATCTAATCCTTATACTATATGGCAGGTGCTATTATTATACTATTTCACTGAGGAGGAAACTGAGGCCCAAAGTAAAGAAGCAAATCTCAAATTCATACACATAAGAATTGGTAGAATCAGGATTTACCCCTTGGCAATCTGACTCTTGAGCCCATCCTTTTAAACCTTGAATCATATAGGTTTATATCATAATATAAATGTCTATTTATTATGTAGTCATAAAGTAGAATATATGCAACTAGAGAGGTTATTCCAGGCCTATATGTAGTACAGTCACCAAATAGAATAGACAAACACTTGATGAAATGTGCAGGTATTTTGACTGAAACGCCACAAAGTCAAGTTAACTAATATAGCCAGGCACGGTGGCGTACACCTATAATGTCAGCACTTAGGGAGGCTGACAGAGGAGAATCGCAAGTTCAAAGCCAGCCTCAGCAACAGCGAGGCGCTAAGCAACTCAGTGAGACCCTGTCTCTACACAAAACACAAAATAGGGCTGGGGATGTGGCTCAGTGGTTGAGTGCCCCTGAGGTCAATCCCTGGTACCAAAAAAAAAAAAAGTTAACTAATATACGACTGTCCTATGTCTTGAGTAGAGTAGACTAAGTTATGAACAATAATAGCCTGGATGGGAAACCAACTTCTGGATGCACTGTGTATTTATTTGATGAAAGAAGAAGTGGAAAACATAATTCGAATGAAAAATCAGAGAATTTGCGCATGTGACACACTGGAGGTGGAGTGACCTTGGAGTAGATGAGGAGGTGAGAGGAGTCTGGGGAACCGTTAGAGTGCGCATAGGACTCACATGTGTGGGTCCAGGCTTGCCAAGCACAGCTGTGCTCATTCTTATTTTAATCCCTTTAACGTGATTTAATGTGAATACAATCAAAACTTGTCTAAATAAATACACACGGTCTAATTTTGAAATTTGTCAACAACAGAATATTTTAGATGAAAATATCCATGTGCATATTCTCAAGAAAAATTTTGAGTCGTTTAACGATGCCTGTGGCAGTTTTGAAAGTATGAACATAAATAAGGATTTAATTTTCTCACTCGAATATTTTCCTAATTTGATGAACAAGCTGAACAAGTTGAAATGACAGCCATTTAAATGATCTTCCAGAGAAGCTGAACGGGGACATCATGGCCGTACTTTCCTTAGAGGTCGACATACAATTCATAATTAAAGCTAAGGTATCAGTGGTGCTCAGATTCTGCCATCCCAGAGCTGTAAAGAAAGGATGAACCAAATCAGGAGCCTTTGGGAGACTTAAGCAGAGATAATAATTCCCTGTCTCCAGTAGACTAAATCTGTTTATATACACGTGTAAGAACAGACGAGTCATGAGCACAAAAATATCACAGATGGAAAAAATGTAGGTGCTAAGGGGAAGAGGACTGACCTAGAAAGAACTGGTATACCCAAATGTCCCTCGTATTTCTAACAGACTTATCCTGGTTTTGTTCTTGTTTTGTCTTTTGACTTAAAATTAGTGATAGAAAGAAGGCGCGAGGAACATACCAAATCACCCACATGAAACCCACATTTGCATGGAAAAGCAAATAGGTCACTGGTATGTGTTAGCTCTGAGCAGGATACTTGTGACTTGGCTAATGCCATTGCCAATCGAGAGTACTCACAAAATCAAAGTATTGAGAATCATTTTGTTAATTATAACCAGTTAATAGTTACCCTAAATATGTCAAAACATTAACATCATTATTTTGGGTGCTACTGCTCAGAAACACTCTCTCGCGCATAAAATGGACGGATGCATGGACAGACACACACATGCTGTGGGAGACACTGCAGGTGTGGACAGGATTCCTTCTCGTGCCTGTGCCAGCTGTGTACATTCAGCGAGGGCTGATCCTGGTCTCCACATCAACAGGGACTCACCCACAGGGAGAGGAGCCGGGTCCTGGACGCGGTGGTGCTGGCGTTTCCACTGGCGCACTCCAAAGCCAAGGTGACTAAACTGTAAGCTGAAATTATATTTAAATTTACTATCCAGAGTAATTTTTCAGCTTGGATGCAAGAAGAAATAGGCACTTAGTAAGTTTACTCATACATGAAGTCTTTCTCTGACGATCGAATTTAAAAATATCACTCAAGAGACTTCTATTTCATTTCTTTACTAAATCTACTTCCAAAGCATAGTTATTCAACATTTCTTTAGAACTTGGAGGTGAAAATTATTGGTCACCTCCTCCTTTTAGTATACTTGTGGTTATTGATATAGCAAAATAAATAGCAAATTGTGCTTTGTAAGCTGTTTGCACACACTTTATCTTGCAACTCATTTTCTTTTAAACTAGGAAGGTTATTTTCTCAATCCAGGTTTATGCTTTTTTTGTTTCTACTAAGTCGTAATCATCATATCTTAGTAATTATTAAAATGAGAATACATTGGTGTCTTTTAGACAAAGTTATACATAAAATCTTTGGTTAATTTAAGCAATAAACAAAAAAGCATTGATTGAAAGGCTGTAGAGAGAAATGGAAGCTCAGAGGAGATGGTCAGCAGCTTGGGGTGCTCAGCGGCAGGACCTTGTGGAACTTCACATCAGACTCGGTCTCAAAATGCAGCCCACAGGCCAAGGTCATGTACAGCCCAGTGTTGCTTCCTGGCTGCAAGCTAAGAATGTGTGTTGCTTTTTAAAAATTTTTTTAATGATTACAAAATCCAAAAGAATTCTATTTTATAGCCCATACATTTAGATCAAATTCAAATTTCAATGTCCAAAACCACAGTTTTGTTGGAACATAGTCCCACTCATTCATTTTGCACTGTCTGTGGCTCTGTGGCTGCTTTCCATTCTGTAGCTACAGGGTTCTAGGGACACAGACCCGGGGGTGAGCAAAGCTGAAAATATTTACCATCTGAGCCTTTATAAAAAAATTTGCTGAGACATGAACTAGAGAGCTGACTCCAGATAACTAATCTCAAATAGCCCTCAGGGTGGTGTTTCCACTTCCCAAGTTCCCAGTACCCAGGAGAGAGAGCCCTATGAGTCAGCCCCAGGTCAGGCTTCCCACCCGTGGCTTGTCACCACAGGTAAGCACCATGGCTTGCAGATGGGCCTTCCTGGTGCCTCATGTCCAGGAAATAGGATTTTTTTACAAATAGTGGGCACACAGGGGCAGAGGGGGGACCTCTGGGCAAGCAGGAGCTCTCCTGTACAACCTGCGCAGTGCCTCATCTCTCCTGTGGAGTGACTTCCCCTCCAGCTCGACAACCTATGTTTAAATAGTGGAAATATCAAGTTTGTTTTTTTAAGAGATGTATTAGATTCTTTCAGTCATAAACAGAAATAGGACTATAAAGAGTGTTGGCTCTTCATATCTGTGGATTCCTCGACCAGAGATTCAATCAACTATAAATTAAATATTTGAAAAAAAAAAAGATGTGTTTGTATTGAACACGTGCAGAAGTTCTGGGGATCATTATGCCCCAAACAATATAGCCTTGTATTGTTCACAGCTATTTACATAACATGTACACTGTATTATAAGTAATGTAGAGATGATTTAGAGAATTATAAGTAATGTAGAGATGATTTAAAGTTTGGGGGAGAATATATGTAGGTGATATGTAAACACTATGGTATTTTATATAACAGACTTGAGCGTCTAGGATGTTGGTATCCAAGGGATCCTGGAACCAGCACCCTGAGGATATTGAGGCATTATAACATAAATTTATATACTAACATCCTGTACTCACACAACTATACTGTTTCTTCGTTTTCTTGTTTCTTTGTAAGTGATCACAGTTTGAATGTATGGCCAACATGGAATCTTTCAGTGATCAAATTATTTTTTGCTAAATGTTCTGACCACAAGTCACCAACTTGCAACATGTTGTAAAATTTCTAAGTAAAGTGTTGTGACAATTTATTACCAGCTTCCATTTAACAGTTTGCTGTTTTCAGAAACAGCTTTTTACATGCACTTACATTTTTCACTTTTTTTGCTTTTTACATGCACTTACATTTTGCTAGAATTATTAATGTAGCTTCACCACCTTGATTGATTTTTGAATCCGTGCTTTTTTTAACTTAAAAATTTCTTTTTGCTACTCTTTCCATACCATAGTGCATCTAACTAGCATTTGAGTATTCAGGGATTCCTTGGGTAAATGTATGAGCTTCCAATTGCTGTGTAACAGATCACCACAGGCAGCTGCTTTACACACCTGCTCATGAGCTCACAGTTATGTAGAGCAGAAATCTAGTCACAGGTGCTATCTCAGACACAATCTCATCAAGGTTCTTTCCAAGGTAACATGATGATGGCAGAATTTAGCTCCTTTTGGTTGTAGGACTAAAGTCACAGGTTTGCTTGCTTTTTGGTACTAGAGATCAAACCCAGAGGTGCTTAACCACTGAGCCACATCCCCAGCCCTTTTTATTTTTTATTTTGAGAAAGGGTCTCACTAAGTTTCTGAGGGCCTTACTAAGTTGCTGAGGCTCGCCTCAAACTTGTGATTCTCCTGCCTGAGTCACTGAGATTATAGGTGTGCACCACAGCACCTGGCCCTTTGTTTTGTTGGTTGTTTTTGGCTGATTGTCTGCAATGAGTTACTCTCTGACTGAATTTCTTCCCACATGACTCCAACAAGCAATGGAATTTCTCCCTTGCTTCACATCCCTGTTACCCTTCAGATATCTATCTTTGAGAAGAGCCTGTTCCTTCTAGGCTCACCTGGCTAAGTGAGGCCTACCTGGGTTAGTCTCTCCTTAAAGCTAGCTGTGCCATGCAATGTAAGCAGGAGAGTGAAATCCTGGTGGTAGTCCTCAGTAAGCAGAAATTCGGAGGAATAAAAATGTTAAAAATTGGGGCATTTTTGAAAGTGAATGGGGCACTCTTGCATGGTTAATAGTTACATTGTGAAAACAGGTGTCAATTGGGGCTGCCTTGGGAAAAACAAGACAATGCTTATACAAGTATTTTCCTTTATAATGTTTTTTATTATCTTGAAGTCCACAGGTTCACTTAAAACTTCTTTTATTTTTTGTTACTTTCAGATTTATTATGTAATATTTGAACTATGCCAAAATGCTGGTAATGTGTTTATATGTTACGAAACATAAAACTTTAAAAGAATGACTCCAACACTTGACCTAGGATTTTGAAGGTACCAGTACCATTGCATCTGCTTTCCAACTCCTCCTGTCCTAGATGAGTCCTTTCTTGGATTGTTCTGAGTTCTAAGCATGCAGATGCATTTCACAATTGCTAACTCATTTGCACTCAAATGCTCAAATCTCAAAAATGCTCTCTAAGTGTCTGGACTCATAACATCAGTAATATCTATTTATTTGAAATTCTTATGTCTCTTTGGTTTGGAGGAGTCAGGAAAGGAGAAGAGTTATTTCTGATCTTGAAGTGGAAATATTGCAGTGAGTCTTGGGAGAAAATGGTAGAGGTAGTATGGGGAATGTGCAGGGAGGGGGATTTGGGGGTAGGAAACCAGGTAGCTGCTGCAGTCATCCTGGTGAGAGTGGATGAAGGGCAGTGGCTCTACCCTGTATCAACAGCTGCATTGCAACCAAATTCCCACCTTGCCTGGCTCTGGATAGGGGCTGCTGTAGAAGAAATTTGTGTGAGATTCAGAGGAGCCATTATACTCTGAAGGTTGGTACAGGACGGTGCCACTGAAGATGATTCCTGCTTGTCTTTTAGGTAGGAGGCAGTAGCCAGGCCTGAGGCCTCTCAGTTCCCTCTGAGTTTCTTTACTAATATTCTCTGCATCTGGGCTGATCATTTGTTTACCATAGTGAAGGAGACCAGCTTCTTGAGCTGGTCACAGGAGTCACTGGGAAGTTATACTGGGAAAATTTACTGAAAAATATATATATACATCCTCTGTTTTGTTACTACTGCAAAATAACTGCTCAAGAAATGTTAGTTTGTAGGATTGGGAATTGGAAGGTGAAGCTGCAACTTTGTATGTTATGTTCAGTGTTCATTTGACTCTTTCACCAAATCATTTTCATAAATTCCTTCTTTTGTGGAGAGATTAGTTCATGCAAATAGAAGAGAGATCAGTAGAGTAGAGGAAAAGGACCAGCTGAGGGAGGAGAAGGAGGGGCCTAATATTGGGGAGTGAAATTGGCCAAATAATACTGTTACATCGTGTGCATGTACGAAGATGTAGCAACAAACCTCACCATTATCTACTATTATAATGCACCAATGAAAATTATGGGAAAAAATGAGTTCCCTCCTTTTGCTCAAAACAGTTCTGATTGTCCTTTCTTCCACTAGTCTTCTGTGTCAGCAAGTCCATTTTAAGCCTGACTTTCATTGGCTGTCTCTGTTCAGAGCCTTCTTACCTCAAAACCAAATGAAATTATATCATAAAGTACTTTGCACTGAGGACAACTTTTTCTTTTGTCCAAAATGAGCTATATTTCTCCATATTTCTAATACATCATTTATGAAGATGCTCACCAAAGACATTAATATCCAACCTGTCGGGACCACTCTTATCTCCAAAGTTCCACTCCTTCCCCGGCAGTATAAGTTGATTGCAACCATTAACATTTGGGTGACTGGGCCTTTATGGTCTCCCTTCTGTCATGAGGGGCAATTCTGGCTTTAAACGTAGGAGCTGACATGGTTTTAGCTCAGTCAACTCTGTTAGGCTGAACGTGCAGCTCTGCTGCCGTCTTCTGACATCTGCCCACTTCTTGTTATTGCAACTCTGTCCTCTCCTGGCTAACAGAACAATCTTTGTCTGGATCTGTGCTTTTGCAGGACTGGCACCTTACCTAACTCACACCATGCCCCATTCTTACTACTAGTCAGTGAATCCACTACCAGCTGGAAGAATACCCAGGCTCTAGGACCAGTCTTGTTGCATTCAGGTGGCCTGTTTGTCCTGGCCTTTGTGTGCTTTGGAAATTTGTGTGAGATTTGTGTAACACGTAACATGTGTAATTTGTGTAACATCCTTTGGATGTTATTTTGTCTATGGTTTTCAGGATGTGCAGCTCTATCTCTTCCCTCTGAGTGCCCAGTGTACATCTCCTTAAGAGCTCTGGCTCTCTATAGGAAAGTAGACCATATCTGCTGCTGACTCCAGTATGAGACAGAGCAGGAGCCATACCCAATTATATCCAGTAGATATTATTTACTTTGTGTTGATTTGTGTATGTTGATAAGGTGAGTAATCAAACACCTGTTTTGTCTCTACCATGAAGCAGATGCTGTATTGGACAGCTCAGTCCATCAGCCGCTTAGCCACTGTTTGTCTTTTCCCCCTTCCAGTAAAAATCTGAATCTTGCTTGCACTTTCATTCAGGCAATTTTTGTATTAAAGTCTCTTTAATCAAGTTGCAATATCTGTATCACCATTCTCTTATTCCTAAAGAAAATAAACTGCGACTCTGAGATCTGATTCATAAACTCATCGTAATGTTCACAACATGACTTAGACATTTTCTCCCAATTTGCTAATTAAGCAACTTCGTTTTCAGTTTGAGGTTCTCATCTGACGTCTCTCTTTCTCATATTTGGATTATAACAAGCTATCAGAACTTGGCAAATGCTAGGCGCCCACGCATGCATCAGCTGCTATTAATCTTGCATTTTCTTTGCATCTGCGGATGCTAATGGCTCCCATCCTGCAGCCCTGCTGAGCAGCTGCCTGCGTTCCCTTTGAAGTACAGCTGCCTGGAGATGCTCCTCGTGGCCTCCGTCCCCTCTCGCTGCTAGACTTTCTTACTTTCACTCTTCTCTCTTATTCCATCTAGTCTTGCCAGTGATGGAGCAGGTAGAACTGCAGGCGCCGTTTCTTCCCTCTTTCACCTTTCTTTGCTCCCTTCCTCCAGGCTTGGGGCTCCCCTTCTTTATCTTTACTTTGTGATCCCTCCCCTTGATGGTCCTGATTACAGATGATAGCTGAGACTCACCAGACCCTGGGCAGGAGCCAAGGGAGACAGTGCGAGCTGTTTTCCCTGACTCCCCCAGGCTGGCTCCTCCAGATGTCCTCAGGCCCTCCCTGTCCCCAGGCAGCCCTGCCGCGTGCCTCCAGGATACACTCCACACACTCTGCCTCCTCCTGGGCTCTGAGCTCCCACAGCTCAGTCCTCCTCCTCAGAGGTGCAAAGCGTGGCCTCTGCCTCAGCACCCCAGGTGAAAGCCACTCGATTATGCCATCCTCTAGCACCCCGACATTCTTCACCAGACTTTGCTTACCAAGATGTAGAAACTGGGGCATGGACAGATTTGAAGACTTAAAAAAAGTCACAAGGCAGCAAAAGTAATAGAACTAATGCTGTAGCTAGGTCTCTAGGCTAAAACAACAGGGAACAAATTGTCTTGTTAGGAAAATTCTGCTTCTATTCATAGCTTCTGGTTTATTCTCGGCCTTAAATGTTAACTTGTCAACAGACCAATCTGCTGTTACTAAATGCTTAAAATCCACTTCAGTTGAAGATCATTGTAATTTAAATGAAATTATTCAACTTTATTGGAGTAGCAGATGCAAAAGGTCAAATATTGAAGTCTTAGAATGTATGTCTTTGTACATTTTCCTGCTTGGATTTTGATTTTTGAGGGATCTGGGAAATTTAGGTTTCTAATTCTTGTAAGGATGTGTTTCTTAAAATGGTAGGGTCTCCCTGCCAATTTTAAATCTAAAGAAGCAAATCTCTGCCATCAACTGCAAATACCATTTCAGACATTAGAAATTAATAGTATTATGAAATAACCATTTACAAGCATATCCCTAAACAGATTTCACTGCTTTCCTTTTATCTGATTTTCAGTTGTAGTGAAAATATAATGCACAGCTCTTCTGAAATATAAAGCTTCAGTAATACTCCTGCCAGTCTAGGAGTGAAGATCTTAACTCCCAGGAATGCTATACTCAGTATGAACCATTTGGGCTTTATGTCCTTCGAGCCAGGTAAAGGTTGTAAGAAAAGGTTAAGTCAAACTAGAAATAAGTGTGATGGTGCCCAAGCAATAAAAAGGCTGAAATTCAATCTATTTATTTAAGCTATTTCTGAATATCATTCTTCATAATATGTCAAACTACATACAAAATAAGTTTGACACAGAATTCTATTTATTTTCAATGTTCTGTGTGTTGTCCTCTGTGACACATGAGCACTCTCCTCAAGGAGGATTCTGACCAAGCACACGGGCAGTCCTGACTTGCCCCAGACCTACCATCAGGGAGGTCATGGTGGTCTCTCTGGATGGTGTTCAGATCTGTGAGGTACTTGAAACTTAGTTTGGGGAAAAAAAGAGCATAAGAGAGAGGGGATGAGTAAGCATACAACATTATTATTTTAACTCAGTTTCTCATGGTGTCATCAAATATTCTATATATGGTATATTTTAGAGATTTAAAAAATAGTACATTCATATTATGGCATATTTATGACTCATTCAGGTTATATATCATTTGGCAAATTCTTTTCTTGGTTTATAAAGGGACATATTTCTCACCTTTTAGAAGGCCTTGGCTTTTTTTCAATAAAATTCTATTTAGTTACTGTGAAATAGTATTGGAATTTAGGAAAGTTTTATAAAATGTGTTCATGTCACCAGAATGATTAATGAATCTTCAAAAAATGACTTCATTAGAATGAGTAAGCTTTATGTTGTTTTTATTGAGTTCATAATGTAGAATTTACTCCTTTAAACTGCAAAATATGTTGTTATTTTTACCAAATGTATAAATCCCTCTAGATTAAGGTCCTGTAGTCCAGAACAATTTTCAGGTATGACAATTCTTGTGTGTGTTTTTTCCTTTGGTCTATTTGTATGTGGGAGGTCCTTTGACTTTTTTTTAGCATCAAAAATATGTTCTCTGAAGTTTCTTATGAAGCTTGACACCTTCTAGTATGAAGCTGTATTCATTGTAGAACTCATCTAGTTATCTACTAATTTACAAAAGATCACTGGTAAATGTATTTTGTAATTTAATAGTCTTTAGAATAAATAGACATACAGGTGTGAATAGCTAAGGTACAAGGAGAAAAAAATAATAACAGGGAGGTGATAACAGGGGTAGATGATACATGAATGAGGACAGAGTGGATGGAGAACTGGCCCACTTTGAATCTCCATTTTTCAGAATCAAGACAGAGAAGTTTCTGCAAAACTTTCTTTGATTTCAAAGATAATTTTACTTTAATAAGATCCAATTAAATTTGTTGCTATATATTTCTGCCAGCTCTATCTAAAAATAATGTCAACAAAACAAAACAGTTTGTCCTTCATTTTTATATATGTTTATAGATGTGATATTTTGGGTGTAGGACAGCAATAAATAAAGGCTGAGAAAGATTTTATAATATCTCCTGATTTCTGTTCTTCTCAAGCCAACTGGAGACTAAGTTCCTGATTTTACTTGTACTTTGGAACATTTGTCCCGTGTTAAAGTCCGGGCAATGGTTTTGTACACTGAATCTACCATCAACTATTAACCAATCAAACCCAAATGATTGAAAAGTTGACAGGCTTTGAGTTTGAAGTTGAAGTTTATGAGATTCGAGATTAAAAGGTTCAGTAATGGAGTACATAAAAGACAGTTTTCTGCATGGAAATGAACAGCGTCCGATCACTTGATGCTCTGTTTATGAAGTGTGTTTCGAATGATGTGATAAAGTGGAGGAAGGTAAAGCCATTCACCTCATTGTCTCTCCATGGCACTGTCTGCTAGACAACTGAAATTGAATTTTGCTTTTAGGTCTCTTGTGTTACGAATGTCTAGAAATCTAACTCAACGTTGTATTTGAGTTTTACATTATTACAGGCTACCCATCCCACCTGACCCTCATAAACAACAAGAAATGATGATTTTGTGAAGTTCATTCTCCCTGGCCCCACTAGCCAACTGGTCTTCCAATCCTTGATTGTCTTCTGGCCTTAGGATTTAGCTCAAATGACCTCTCCTCCCAGAATCTCCTAATTCCTCAAGCATAGAACCCTATGCAGGACTTTATTTAAAAACTTAGCAGTTTTATGGTAGTATTTATTTATGTATCTAAGGCTCTTCCATGTTAGATTATCAGCTCTTGAAATGGTTGTGTATTGAGGGAAGGAAAAAGAAGAAAGGGATTAGGTAACTAATGTCTTACTCATCTTATTTTTTACAGGGCCTAAGATATAGTAGGATTTATAGGTGTGCATGTGTGTATGTGTATACATACATGTGTACACATGTCTTCATTATGTCATATGTGTACTGTTTATGTACTAAACATATATATTACATAATGACAAGGATTTTAAACAAATGAGGATGGAGATGTTTTATATTCACCAACTGGTCTTACTCCATTTTAAACCCAGTCATTTAATAATCCATTTGTGACACACAATATCTTATCCAATGCAGAAATATTCCTACTTTCATCTTTTGACTGATTTATCCGGTTGTTGTTGGTGAGACTACAGACATTCAATCTTCACGTAGTCATGTACAGACCAGTATGAAGACCAATGAATTTAAGAGTAATGTTTATGATCAGAAGCTATATTTTCATGTGGACAATTTATCCAATGGGAGGTTTTAATGTTTATGTTAGTCAAGGTTTTCTAGAGAAACAGACCAGTGGGATATATACGGGTGTGTCTCTGTGTGTAATATACATAGCTATAATGATAGATTGATAGATATGCATGGGAGTCAGTTCACATGATTATGAAGGCCAAGAAGTCTCATCATCTGCTGTCTGCAGTGTGGAGAACCAAGAAAGCTGTGATATTATCCTCTGAGCACAAACACCTCAGGGCCTGGGGACCTGCAGTATAGTTTCCAGTCTGAGTGAGTCTGAAGGCCTGAGAGCCTGGTGGGGTGGGAGGGGGCTGCTGGTGATGCCTTCGAGTCTGATGGCTGTCCCCTCTCAAGGAGAGAGTTTGCTCTTTCTCCCTCATTCTGCATGGTTTGGGCCCACCCACTGTGGTGAAGGTGAATCTTCTTTACTGTCTACTGATTCAAATGCTACTCTGTTCCAGAAGCATCCTGCAGACATACCCAGGAATAATCTTTATCAGCTATTTGGGCATCATTTAGCCCAGTTAAACAGGCTCATAAAATTAATTATCACAATGAATAAGGGGATTTTCTAAAAGAATATGGATTTCCCTACAACCACTCTTTCTTAAAAAACAAAACCAAAAACAACACAAACCAACAAAAACCCTAAATGGAGGTCCATTCTTTAGTGTCACTTGACAGTGCAGGAGAGGCCCTTCACCTCGAGGTAGGGCTTACTTACTGTAAGTCTGTAAAAGCTCCATCACCATTTCAGACTAAATTCTTAAAGTGGAGCAATATTTGCATACCTTTCTTATACTTTCCTGCCTAGTAAGCTTCTAAAAATGGTTTAAAGCTTGGTGAGAATGGGAATATTGACACCCTTTTTTTCTTTTGCTTCCTCGCAGCATGTGTGTGACTGTGAGTGACAGCACGTTGGTCTTTATTAGAAATGTGTTTGCACGCTTGGACTCAGGTTCCACTTAGACTCAATCCCCGTGGCACATGGGAATGTTGAGTATTGTTGCCATCTGATGCCGAAGAAAGAATGTTTTCTCTCGTGGCCAAAGGAAGCTCCTATTTAGAGGCCAGTTGTCTGATGATGGAGCTTGGATTCTCCTGGTTGGGTGATAGGCTTTCTCCTCTCTGCATTTGTCAGCAGGATCCTAGGATGCCCACGGTTAGAAGACATTGTCGTCTTGATTTTTGCTATCCGGGTGCTTACTTGGTCATGGGTAAATTGCTACTGGGGCTCCACAGCTCTGTGAGCAAAGCGCTGTGTTTTGAGTCTCAGTCATCACTTTTCATCTGTCACGTGTATTGTTTTTCCTTGCACCATCACCCACGGTGACACACAGGCAAGGCTGTGTCATTGACGGTAGTCTCCCTTGCAGACCCTCCAGAACGGAAACCTTGTTCTTATTATGCTTCATGTACCTAACCTGTGTGCAGTCTACTTAGGGGAAGAAGATCTTGATATTGCCGTTTTTAGTTTTGGGAACCTTGACAAAACCTAATTCTCTCAGGCTACTTGTAAGAAAAGCCAGATCTTAACTATGTAAAGCTAAGGAAAGTTCAGAGACAGACTTATAAAGTAAAAGACACGAAGACGGACTCTTTGCCCTAGATATTAATTCATAGACTTGTCAAAAATGATATATTTTTAAAATAACTTATTTTCCTACCTTCTTTTGAAAAGGATTTGTGAGACCAAAAGTTCCTTGTTTTTTCCTACTTAAAAATCACAAGGCAGAAATACAAAGTAAAGTGAATTTTTTTTTCAAGTATAATGTTGGAATTTTGTTTGCTCAAAAGTATTCTCACCTTCAAAGTAAAAGCTTTATATGGTGCTAAGGGCCTCATCACACAGCTTTCTCTCCTGTGTGTTGGTTTGCTAGATTCTACCATACACTTTTCAGTAATGCCAATTATTGTTTTGCAGATTGCTTCTATTTTGAAAACTTGAAGTCTTTTGGATATTTGTTTCAAGAGAAGTATACAGAAGCTAGATAATATACATTTTTATTTAAAAGTTATGTAAATATAATGCAACTGATTTTTTTGTGTGCAGGTTGTTGGTCAAAATTGATTCAAGAAAAATGCCAAAAGAATAATTCAATAATTCATTTGTATACATACTATCCTGTATGTGGTATTTCACTCCCAAATATTAACTTTAAAATCCTTGCCATGTATTTCAAATCTATTGAAAGATTACCCACGATATGTCCCCTGCTTCTCCTTTCTTCTCCTGCCAGTTCCTGTGTACTCAAGGAATTCATAGCACCTGAATGGGAACAATGTTTCCATAATGTATTCGAATGTCACACCTCTCATCCTTTAGAAGAGAATAGAACTTGTTACAGAGTAGGTCAAGCTTTATCCTAATTTTTCAGATTCAAAAGGGAGTTATTTCTACTCCCATTGATTGAAGAGTTCACACTACCATATCATTCTAATTCCTTTATTAATAAATTGTCAGTTTCCATTTCTCAATCTTGCTTCTGTCTCTGTGACTGAAGGTTGGAATCTCCATGTTTTCTTTCTGCTCTTCATACAATCAAATCCTGTCAGCCTTGCTGTTAGCAAATGCTCACCACTCTCCCGTGACGCAGTACTGCCCACACTGTGTGTTCAGTCTTTTGAGTTAATAAGAATGTTCTTAGCCGGGTGCGGTGGTGCAAGCCTGTAATCTCAGCACTTAGGGAGGCTGGGACAGGAGAATCATGAGTTCAAAGCCAGCCTCAGCAAAGGTGAGGTGCTAAGCAACTCAGTGAGACCCTGTCTCTACATAAAATACAAAAACAGGGCTGGGGATATGGCTCAGTAGTTGAGTACCCCTGAGTTCAATCCCCAGTACCCCCAAAAAAGAATGTTCTTAACTTTGTCCTTTGCTAGTTGATTTGCTTGATGGGTACAGGTTCAGCTAGATTTCATGTGGGCTGTGGTCATTAACTGGATCTCAACTATTTTGAGTCACCTTTCTGCCATGATAAAGGGCCAAGCCCAGTGGGTATCATAGAAATGGATGTGCTTCAATGCACAAAAGTGTTCTTCCCAGGCACCACAGTGACTGATTCTATGCTCAGCAGGACACACATTAGCGTAAGTGACTTTCATCATGCGCATCAGTGAGAGCACCTACGTGCACCTTAGAGGCAGCCTCCCCTCGAGAGTCCAGCCTATCTCTGTTGCCCCTTCTTAAACTGTGACATTCACCCACAACCCTGCTCTGGGGGCTGCTTTTGTGACACCCAAAGCTTATGGTTGCTCAGAGGAGTGGGTCCAGCATGTTCCCATTGTGGAAGAGGGTGACTTTCCAGCGCAGTAACGTATGTATCAACACAGCAACACATTAGTTTCACACCTAGAAAAAATCTTCACAGGAAAAAAAATAATGTACTTTGTTGTCTTCATGTAAAACCATGTGATCATTAAAAATACTTCTCTGGGTCCATAGCTGCCTTTTTTAGATTCAACAACTCTCATTTCCCATGATGAAAATGGGTTGTATCATACAAAATCAACCCTAAAACAGATTCTACAAGAATACCATGGCTTCTCTTTGAATTGCTGGGTTTCACATGATTCATGTCTGTGCGGGGGGTTTATAGGTTCAGTTAGAGTCTGAGATGTAGAAATTTGTAAGGTCTTAGCTTCAAGAAGGATATTCCCTTCCTGTGTCTCCTGGAATACAATCGATGTAACTGATTTATAAAATGTATGTAATAATAATTCTTGGATATCATTAATTTCAATTTTTAAAATAATATAATTCAAAAACAACTTCTATTTTTTTTTTAAATATTCTCCTTCTCTCAAACCCTGCTCTCAACATACATAGTTCTATTTCTTTCTAAACATCTGTAGGGTAGAAAAGCTGGACCTAGGGAAATGATTTCTCTCCAATGAGACATAGTCACGAAAGCCAGGAATTCAGTTTCCTATTTGAACCATTTCTGTAGTCTGGATGCACCTGTGAAATCAACTTCATCTGCTGCTGATGTTCAAGTGGGTCTTCCGGAGCAGGATGTTGGGCTCTGGGAATTGTTACTGGATCTGCTGTCCAGTCCATCCTTTTTTTAATCTATATGCATCACTGTCCAAGATAGATTCAGAGGGTAGAAGTTAGAAAACCCCTTAAACAAAAATGAATATTGACTAATACTTGCATTGCTGCATGTCAAACCGCATCAAAGAATGATTGTTCACTAAGTTATGGGAAAAGCTGCACAGCCTAATAGTATATTATTTCTACATCAGCACAATTCCATAGATTTTGTGACACATGATTAATCTTAAAAAATGAAAACACTTTTTATTTTGGGGAGAGATTAAAAAGAAACCCTGCCACACTAAATGTCCTTTTCAGTTTTTAGATGTCACCTAATTTGGGATGGGTTAAACACAGTGCATTCAGAAAACTTGACATTATATATTCATCTCTTAGAAGGTCACAGCCGGCACTTACAGATGAAAATCTCGAGCTCTAGAACTGTATTTGGAAATTACAATGCTATAAAAGAAGGTACAGACTTTTTTGAGGAAGATAGTTTACACTACATTCTTGACCCTTTTTTTTTCTACATTCATTTGCTTGCATTTATACTATACATAGTCTCTACTCTGTAGTCACAAAAAAAATACACAAGTTTCCTGAGTCAGTCATCCTTTTCCACATTGTTTCCTCTGCTTGGAATTTTATCCACTTCTTTTTGGTAAGTTCTTTTTCTTCCTTTAATGTTGTATTTATTGGAGGTCCATTGTAGTCAGTATCTAAGTTCACAACACTTTCCTCCTAATGCTTGCTATGCAAACAATTGTATAGATTTTTTTTTTTGGTACTGGGGATTGAACTCAGGTTCTAATCCTTGCTTTTTATTTCTTCCCTTCACCTGACTTTTCCTTTTTAAAATTCGCTATAAGCAAAATTAGCCATCTGATTTTCTTAAGCAATAATAGAATTATCTCCTTTAATAAAAAAAAAATGGTGGACACCAGGAATATTCCAAGTGCCTAGTTAGGTAAGGACCACACTGTCAAGTGCCAGCCATGAAATATAAAGCCCTGGCTCTCATTTTTTATTTTAGTTATTTACATTCTCTCTTATTTGTCAGTCTAGCTGAAGGTTTGCCAATTTTGTTCATCCTTTCAATAAACCAATGTTTGCTTTTGTCATTCTCTATTTTTGTCATCTGCATTTAAAACTTTATTCTCTAATATTTATTTTTCCTTACCTTATACTAGTTTTTAGTTTTGTTTGCTGTTCTTTTTCTAATTCTTTGAGGAATAAAGTTAGGGTAGTGATTTGAGATCTTCCTTTTTTTTAGATCATTTTGCAATTTCCCTCTGCACACTGACATTGCTGCATTTCATAAATTTTAGAATTTTTTTGTTTTCAAAATTTACTTTTTATTTCTTCTTTGGTTCATTGGTTCTGTAAGAGGGAACTGCTTAATTTCCACACATTTGGGGATTTTATAGTTTTCCTTCTATTGTTAATTCCTAGTTTAATTCAATACTATATGGAAAAGAAAATATGTATGATTTCAATATTTAAAAATTATCTTTTGAGACTTGTTCTTGTAGCTCTTAACAAATGACCTACTTTGAAGAATAATTGCATTGATACCAACTTAGCTTCAGCAGAATACAAATGCTCTAAATTTCTGTGTATCTCATGCCCACCATGATCATACACACTTATAATTATTTTATGCATTTGTCTTTCACATCAAGTAAGAAATTACATGCTGAGTTAAAAATAAAATATACAGTTGTGCAGGATTTTTTGTTTACCTTTGTAATCACCTTTATTGGAATTATTTATTTGTTTTTACATGGTTTCTGGATACTGTCTAGCATTATGTCATTTCAGCTGGAAAGATTCCATATAGCATTTCTTTTTCTAATATATATATTTTATTCTAATTAGGTTTACATGACAGCAGAATGCATTTTGATTCATTGTACACAAATGGAGTACTTTTCACTTCTCTGGTTGTACACAATATAGAGTTACACCATATGTGCAGTCATACATGAACCTAGGCATTGTTATCCACTGCATTTCACCATCTTTCCTGTCCCCATGTCCCATCCCTTCCCTCCTCTCCCCTTTGACCAAAGTTTCTCCATTCTTCCCATGCCCTCTACCACCTTATGAATCAACATCCACTTATCAGAGAGAACATTAGGCCTTTGGTTTTTTGGGATTGGCTTACTTCACTTAGCATGATATTCTCCAACTCCATTTACCTGCAAATGCCATACTTTTATTCTCTTTTAATGCTGGGTAATATACCATTGTATATATATATACCACAGTTTCTTTATCCATTCATCTACTGAAGGGCATCTATGTTGGTTCCACAGTTTAGCTATTGTGAATTGTGCTGCTATAAACATTGAAGTGGCTGCATCACTATAGTATGCTGTTTTTAAATCCTTTGAGTACAGACCAAGGAGTGGGATAGCTGGGTCAAATGGTGGTTCCATTCCAAGTTTTCTAAGGAATCTCCATACTGCTTTCCAAATTGGTTGCACCAATTTGCAGCCCCACCACAAATGTATGAGTTTGCCTTTTCCCCACATCCTCGCCAACATGTGGATCCCTCTCCTCCATATAGCATTTCTGTTGGGAAAAGGCTCTTGGTGATGAACTCTCTCAGCTTTTGCTTCTCTTTCCTTCATCTCCTGAGGGCAGTTTTGCTGGATAGAGACTCTCTGGGTGACTTTTATTTTGCACTTTAAAATGTCATCCTATTCCCATCTCTCCTTTATGGTTTCTAATGAGAAAGCTGTTGTTCATCTGACTGAGTATCTCTTGTACTGAATTTCTCCTGTCTTGCTACTTTAAGGATTCTTCTTTATCTTTGGATTTGGATAATTTAACTTAAGAGTGGGTTACTTGGTGAGGATCTCTTGATCTTCACTTTACTTGGAATTTATTGAGCTTCTTGAACATGTAGATTTATGTCTTTCATCAAATTTGGGAAATTTTCAGCATTATTTCTGCCTCTCTTTTTCCTCTGGGATTTTCATGGTCATGAAAGCATGCTTTATGGTGTCCCATGGATCTCTTAGGCTCTGTTCATTTTTCTTATTCTCTTTTACCATTCTAGATAATTTTAGATGTTTTCTGATTCTTCCATTTGCCACTGCAAATCTATTAAAATCATCTAGAAAGCTTTTTCATTTTAGATTAATAAGCTTTTCAGCTCCAGAATTTACTTGCTTCCTTTCTGAAATTTCTACCTCACTACTGATATTCTCTATTTGGTCATACGTTGTTCTTTAGAGTTTTGTCCTTGGTTTCCTTTAGCTCCTTGAGCATATTGAGAAAGTTTATTTACAATGTCTGTATTTGCTCAGGGATAATTTTATTTTACTTCTATATTTTTGTCTTTTGTTCTTTTGTAATTCTGGGAATCAAATCAAGGCTTGCATGTGCTAGGCAAACACTCTAGCACTAAGGTATGCCACCCCCATGAGAATTTGCTAGGACATCTATGAAGGGGCCTTATGGTCTTGTTTCTTTGCATGTTTAATATAAATTTCTGTTGAAAACTGGATGTTTGAAAATTACATTAGGACAATACTGGGTATCATGTTTCCCCTTCCTTGAGTTTTGTTTTTGTTGTTTGTTGTTGGTAATAGCTGCTTATTTGCTTATTGATTTTTATAAATATTCTTGTAATCTATTTTTTACGTGTATTTTTTGAAATGTCTGCTGCTTTAGTTTGTGTTCAGCTAGTTTTGATGTTTGTTTCCTTGAAAGCCTGTAGACAGGAAAGAGTGAGGAAAGGAAAAATGGAAGGAGGGAGAGAGAGAAAGAGAGAAGAGGAAGAGAAGGAGGGGAAGGAAAAAAGAAAAACTTCTCCCACATTTTGCAGATTTTCTTTGTACATAGCACTCCTTCAGTAAATAGCCAGGTGCCATGTTGGTTACAACTCTGTCTTAGCCTTCACTTCCTGCTTGAACTGAGCCTGTATATTAGACCTGAAAGCTTACTTTTCTCAGGTCATTCCTAAGCATGTATCTTTTTTGGGTGAATGTATGGTATTTTTATACATGGTTGATTTTTGAATGCCCCAATTTCCAAAGAATCTTGATTTTCTTCCAAGGAATTCTTGTCTCTGCTGTTTTTTCAACTTTAGTTCTTCGTCCCAGGTGGTTATAGGTTGCTTATTTATTTTACATTGTTTTTGATGAATTATTGCTGCTTTTCCAACATCTGTGAGTTGAAGTAAAGGGCAGCAAAGGAGTGTCTTCATTCCATCTTCCAGGTAGTCCTGAATTGAGTTATAAAAGACTAAACATGATTCTTTGATAATAAGCTCTACCATGCTTCTTATGTAATCAGAAACCAGGGATTCACACTGTGAATGTGCTCTGCCTTCTTTCAGATTGATGAAGAGCTGGCAAAAGTGGTACAAAAACAAATAAGAATGCCATGACAAAGTGCTATTTTTAGAGAAAACTTTAATATTCTATAATTTAAATAATATATTTGCAAACACCAGTTTTATGAAAATACAGTTAAGAAACATAATTTTAGTAATTCTTTATTTTCTTATTAAAGTTGCACAATCCTGTCATACATCCAAGGTGCACTATAAAGCACTGCTTTCTGAAGTGATTCTGAATGAGTTGTGTTCTTAATAACATCTTTAACTTTTACAATTTGATTACATGTTTAAGGAATATGATTACTTACTTTGTGTTTTACTTGAGTCTCCTTGGGATAAAATGGAATATATTAAGAAAGAGTTTTGCTGTATATTGAGGTGAAATGATCATTTTGAAGAAAAGCAGTTGTCAGACTGTTTCAGTTATGAGCAGAAACACCCATGTTTTTATGAAATGAGACTTTTATTGAAAGAATAATTGAGAGACAATATATGACATTTTTAAGACAATGATATTTAGTTCATATTTAATTGAGAATAAGCATAATGAGCTTGATTCTACAAGGGAAAGAATGGGCAACATTTGTTAGCAATGATAAAATTTGAGGTTTACATAAAAATTTTGAATTTTGAATTTTGACAAAACTTCTGTTTGCCACTGAGACCTTAACAACATCCCAACACTTAATATGATTTTAAAAAGACATCTGAATGAGATTGATGATGATCCCCCCCCCAAAATGTAATTTCTTGATATATCAGTATTTGGAGCATCTGCTTCTTTGTCTGAACTAATATTTAAAAAATGACCCATGTATGCTGTTAATAAATTATGTATAGATGAAAGATCCACCCAGAAACATGATAGACCAGTGTGATATTCACAGAATGTAAGAAGTTCACTGATTCTATTTCAGGAAAAATTAATTTTTAAGGAACTATTTTTTTATTGTGGTAAAAACACTGATCATGAAGTGTATCATCAGAACCATTAAGAGTACAATTCAGTAGTGTTAAGTGTATTCACATGTTGTGAAACACAAGCTGCAGGACCTTTTAATCCTACAGATCTGGAGCTCTGTACCTGTAGAACAACCACTCCCCTCCTTTCTGTCTTCCCAGTGCCTGATGGACACCATTCCACTTTCTTTTTGTAAGATTTTGATGATTTTAGTTATTTGACATTAGTGGAATCATATTTTGTCTTTTTTTGCAATTGATTTTATTTATTTTACTGAACATAATGTCCTCAAGGTCCAATCATGTTGTAAAATATGACAGGATTTTCTCTCTTTTTAAGGTTGAATAGAATTCCATTTTTTGTGTAATATCGCATTGTACCCATTCGTGTGTGAATGTCCATTTGGGCTTATACCTTAAGCTATTCTCAATAGTGCTGCTGTAAACATTGGTATGAAAATATCTTTGAGAGCATACTTTCAATTCTTTTGGATATATGACCAGAATAGGGTTGCTGGATCATATGGTAGTTTAATGTGTTAACTTTTTGAAAAACCTGGATATGGTTCCCATAATGGCTACATTCTGTTACAATCCTAAAAGTACACAAAGTGTGTTAGTCAGCTTTCATCACCGTAACAAAACACCCGAGATAAATCAATTTAAAGGAGGAGAGACTTTGGCTCATAGTTTCACAGGTTTCAGTCCATGACCACTTGGCCCATTTCTTTGGGCCTTCTGGAAGGAGATCATGGTGGGGAGCACATGATGGAACAGAGCTAATCACCTCATGGTGGTCAGAAAGCAAGGAGAGAGAGAAGGAGGGACCAGGGACAAACTATATCCTTTGAGGGCATCCTCCCAAATGACATATGTCCTCCAACTAGATCCACCTCATAAAGGTGGCATTTTCTCCTAGTAGTGACACAGTCTGGCAATCAAGCCTTTAGCACACAGACTTTGGAGATATGTAGATCCAAACTATAGCATAAAGCTTCTGATTTCTCCACATCTTTACTCACACATATTTACTTTTAATAGCAGATGATGTAATGGATATCAAATGATTTCTCATTTTTTAAATTTTCATTTCTCTGATAATTCATTATGTTGAGCATTTTTCACATATTTGTTGACCATTTGCATTTAGTTTTTGGAGAAATATTTGTTCAAGTCCTTTGCCCATTTTTAAGTTGAGTTATTTGATTTTTGTTGTTTGATTGTAGGAGTCTTAATAAATTGTGGTTATTGATTCCTTACCAGATATATGATTCACAAATATTTCTTCCATTTCACAGGCTATCTTTTCACTCTATTGATTGTGTCCTTTTGTACACAAAAATTTTGTTTCATTTATTCCTATTAATCTCTTTTTTCTTTTATTGGTATATCTAAGAATTCATCACCAAGACCAATGTCATGAAGCTTTTTCATTATGTTTCCTTTTAGGAGTTTTATAGTTTTACATGTTGTGCATAAATATTTAATGCATTTGAATTTATTTTCATATACTGTGTCATGGAAGGTTCTAACTTCCATCTTTTGCATGCAGAGATCTATAGCTCTCCTAGCAACAGTTATTGAGGAGAATGCTCTCTCCCAAGAAACTAATCATAGAGTTTTGGTGTTGTCATCACAGGGGAAAAAAAATGTACTAGTATCCAAAAGAATGCTAAAATACTCTTCCTTTTCCCAACTATATGTGTGTGAGCATGGATTTTCTTCATGTGGTTTAGATAAAACAACTTATTAGATACAGAAACTGAAACGAGGATCCAGCTATGTTCTAATGAGACCAAAGGGAAATTTGCAAATTGTAAACAATGCCACTCACCTCACTTTACCTCCTGCCTATTTTGCATAGAAAAACATAACACTTATGTCAACAACATATTATAGGTTTATTATTTTCATTTCAATAATAATTTTTAAAATTTTTTTAATATTTTAATTTTATTTTTACTTATGTATATATTCATAGAACATATAAATGAAAACTCTTTGGGTCTTTAATCATTTCTTTATAAACTATTAATTTTGGAATAACTTTGGATAAACAAAAGAGTTGCAAAGATAGTACAAAGATTTTCTGTCTTCTCTTATAGTAAGATCCTGGAACAAGGCACAGTCACAAGCTAAAAGCTGAATATTGGCACACAGTAGGAACTCAACTCCAGACTTGCTGACTTTTACCTGTTTTCCCACTGTGCCTTCCCACATTCCCATACCCAATCCTGGATTCCACCATGCACTCAGTTGTATTACTAGTGACAGCTCCTCAGTCCTTGTTTGTGTTTGTGACCCTGACAGTTTTGAAGAGAACGATTAGGTCCACTGTAGAAGGTTCCTGATGTGCATTTCCTTCTGGTTAGATGGGAATCATGGGGTTGGAGAGGAATCACACAGAGATGAGGTGTCTTGTCATTACATCAGGTCCCCAAAATTTTTTGAAATATATCAATTTTAATCCTGAATATAGTATATTTCCACATAAATAAAACTCTTCAGTACCCTTAATAGGCCTGGTTCTTCCCTAGCTCCACCACACTGCTCCTTGGTCTCCTGGCCTCCAGCTGGAGGAGCAGACCCTCCAGCCAGACACTCACCCCACACCTCTTCTTCCTGCATCAGCACTGTTTATTATGCTGCCTGTAGTTACTCCTGCAGCTCCACTTAGGATTAAAAATCCATGATTTAAAGTTCTTGTAAAACACACACTGAAAGAAAACAGTACCGTTTTAAATGGAAACTGCTGTGGATTAATAGGACAATATACAAAGGATGACTTGAAGAGAAAAGGTCATGCTGGCATGGTGGGGCACGCCTGTAATCCCAGTGTTTCTGGAGACTGAGGCAGGAGGATCTGGAGTTCAAAGGCATACATACACACACTATAACAGTATAATTTGGTCAGTATCACTCCCCAGTATCAACCTTGCCCTCCTCTCCTTCCTCCCTCTAGTCTCTTTAGCAAGGCCCTAAGCAAATCAGTAAGAGTCTGTCTCTAAATAAAAAAGAAAAAGGGGACTGGGGATGTGGTTCAATGGTTAAGTGACCCTGAGTTCAACCCCCAGTAACAACAACAAAAAACAATGTGTTCAAACCACACAAAAAGATCAGACAGATCAGCCATGACAGTGGTTGAAATCTTACTACAACTGCTGGGATTCTAAGGGTGATGAAGCAGGAAATGTTCTGCTAAGGACCTTGAAATAATCCTACAGTTCATTTTTCATTATACACTAATTGGAATAATTCTGCCCTTGTCCATCTTGTTGACTGTTCAGAGATAACTACTACAATGTCTTAAATTGGAATTATATTCCAAGAAAAAAATATTTGATGTATGTAGCATGCCATTTCATTTTCAGTCACTCTGGAATTCTCTCATGCATTTCTAAGCCAAAAGAGTGCAGTATTACAGAGGGTAATGAATTAGGATGACGATGCTCTTTTAGGAACATTGACACAAGTGATTCTTTAAATGGAGTAATGACAGAGACATGAGCTTTCATGTTGTGAGCAAATACTATGCTTTCCACAAAGAGACTAGAGGGAGGAAGGAGAGGAGGGCAAGGTTGATACTGGGGAGTGATACTGACCAAATTATACTGTTATAGTGTGTGTATGTATGAACATATAACAATAAATCCCACCATCGCGTACAACTTTAATGCAACAATAAAACGTGGGAAAAAAAGAATCATTCTGATTGAATCTAGATTATGTCTCCACAATCTGAATCTTAAATATTCATGATGGGTAATTTTTATTAATCTAAAATTTACAAAAGCAACACTAAATCAAAAAACAAAGTCTTAACTTAGAAAAGTTATTTTGATCTTGTAAAATGGTTCACCTACTATTTGTTCTCACCAAGAATAGTCTAGGCTCAGATGCTAACAGACCCTGGGAAAGACAATAAAACCTTACACAGGGTCAAACACAATGTACATGCTTGAGAGAATATGTCCTTGAGAGAGACTCGGCCAAGACAGTTGAGTAAGGGTAGATTCCCCTTTGGTGCAGAAGAATCACTGAGGACAGCTCAACCGTTCTCTGGAAGCTAGAGCCCACCCTCCATCCATGTGCCTCCATTAATCTTAAGTGTGCAGTCCTCTGAAACTTTTATCTGATGGGCAATTTCATAGTTGTAGAGGGAAAATTTTTCTTGTGGAATTTGAGGCATATGTTTTAAGAGTTGTAACAAAGCTAAGGAGAGTGAACTTAACAATACACAAAGGAATTTCAGAAATGATTTTGTAAAAGGTATTTTCCATTATTGTTCAAGCTCAGTTCTTAAACAACTTGGTATTCTTATAAGTTTCCATTGCAAACTACCAAAGGACTTTAAATTGTTAACGGGTCCCTCTCCTTTTGGTACTGAATGCACTAATGCATCTTTGAAGGACTCTGGATGGAGGACATGTGTGGAAATGTTCTTTGTAGTAGCTTTTCTCTGGGTTCAATTTGCACTGCATACAATAAGTGAACTCTTGTTATGTTTTCCCTGGGAAAGCTGAAACTAAACTGTAGCAGTGTGTTTAAAGGAAAACATATTTAAACTATTTGTGTGAAGAAAAATAATGATTTTGTGGCCAATCTAATAAGGGGGCTATATCAAAATGGCATAGATGTTCTCATCCATTAATGGATAACAGAAGCAGCCTATCATTTTTGAAACATATTTTCCTGCATCATTGGTTTATGATGGAAGTTATGATGGATCTTTGAAGATAACATTTTTTATAGCTCTCTTTTATCCCATGCATTCATAGTGGGTAGCAATGAATTTCTTGATTCCTTTCTTAGTTTTTTTTGATGAGCTAAGGAAGACATGTTAGACAGCATTAGACATGTTTTTCATATAAAAAGTATGGAATGTGTTTGGTTTTTCAATATTATTCAACCTATATTGATCACCCAAATGTAATGTGTTAAAATGATGTGTAATATAGAAAAAAAATGAATATGATAATTTCCCCCAAATTTGAGGAGCCTGTGATCCCACTGACTGTGTGATGTGTGTGTGTGTGAATAAGTGTGAAGCAGTTGGGTCTATGGAAAACCATCCTGAGATATACAGAGCACTCTCTGTGTTCTCATGGGGCAGAACAGAGATGGTCCTCAGGAACACAGTGGGGTGACTTTCTTTGATTAAATCCCAATAGCGTGAGAGCTCTTGGGATCCTTTTCCTCTTGATTTTTGCAAGGCTTAGAATTTAAACAAATGGTTTGCAGAAAATACTCAGAAACTAGATGGAGGAAAAGAGGGAAATGACATTTAACACAGTCTGTCAGGGCTGTGTACTGACTCATGGCAGAAATGACTCGATTTCAAAGACCCCAGTGCCTCTCCACCAGAGGCATGTAGTGTCAAGCTCCTATTTAATCATTTAAAATAGTTTTTAAATCAGAACATAGAATTTTCTTGGCACAGGTAATAAATTAGTTTGTATTTAGAGTTTTCAATCTATAATTTGCTTCATTGCTTTTGTATGAAACCATTGGTGAAGAAACCTCCATTCCAGCCATCATGGCCAAATATTATCTTTATATTCTCCTTGAACCTAATCATATTCATTTACATTAAAGATAAAACTTTTTTTAGATTTTCAGGTCAGTAGTATAGTAGGTGATGTTTGAACAAAAACTACAGTTATGGAAAAGAATTTACTTGAGCACATTGACAATCAAAATATAGTATTCATTTTTCTATCATTTAAAAAGAAAGCTTAGTAAAGATAGTTGTATATAATTCATAAATCTGTTATCAGCCCAGAGGACTCCTAATCCCAACCCTGAAAAGAATATGACCAGCAGGAATATGTCCAAGGATGCTGTCATATATCTGTGACATGAGTTCTTGTGGAACAGGGGAGAAGGGAGTGAAGTTTCGGTGCTCTTCAGCCAAGACTCTTTCTAGGTGCCAAAAAATGGGAAAAAAATCCCTGTACTTTTAGGTTAGGAGGTTCAGAATCAATTCCAGAAAGTTTTAAAATCTGTATAAAAATAGTTTGTGACACAATTTGACTATGCGAGCTCGTATTAGAAGTACTTCCCACAGTGTGGCAGTAAATCTTATTAAGTGCTGTTCTTATTTCTCATTACAACAAAGCTAATATTTTTCTTCATCAAGCTACACCTCCAAATACAGCTGCAGAAACCCTAAAAGTTGAGAAAAATTTGCATTTAATGACTAGAAATTTCATCATAAATATTATAAAACTCCATATTAATAAATTCCAGAATAATACAGAGAGAAAAAGATATATAGTATATATTAAGTTAAAAATAAAACATTATTGGGTTTGGCACCTTCATAATTATTTCTGGCATATATATCAACACAATTATTCAAAGTAATGAATCATACAAACTTGGAAAATGTTTCCTTTTAACATCATTTATGGAGATTGGATAGGGTTATCTACTAATAGCCTTTGCCTGAAAAAATGTTTATTATGTTATTGAGGAAGGAAAACTGGATTATAATGTTTCTTCTTAAAGTGAAATTTGAATACTTTAAAGACACAAAGGATATATAAATGCCTTTGTAAGTGTTTTCTCTTTTCTTACATTGTTTTATGAACCAGTGTAAAGGTTTTGAAGGATAATATAGTTGTTGACCCCTAGTGGAATTCTCATAAGACGATTCAGTTCATTTTTCAATTTGTATTTCAAATCAGGTGCAAATGGTGCGATTTTTATTATCTACCAAATGTATCTGTTATCTCCAGCAGCTGCTGGAAGGTGATGGCTCTTGACCATGGTCTTCAGCCAGAGTCAAGCTGATGGCCTCTGGCATATCTTCTCAAGTATTCATTTGGGTGGTGCTGTGTTTTCAATTTGGGAAGTTTTATGGTTGATTATGTCATAGTAGTTGATTTGTGGACTATAAAAGATAGGGACAGACGCACTTTCCTAAATTCTTTTTTTCTTTCCCCAAACCAAACTTGTAAAGAACAAGAAGTGGAAAGGGAGGGTCTGGGGAGGAAAAGGGATAATTTGCATGTGCTCAAAACCGAAAATGTGCAATGAATGTTGCCAAAATAATTTCTGAAGGGTCATCTCCTTTGTTTTCTCAGCACTAAGCACACTTAGGGGATTATGTATTTTGTGGGCAGGATTGAATTAAAGACTTTTCCAGATATTTTAAAGTATGTATCAAAATAATATATTTGTGCAGTTAAAGAATGATTAAATCCAATCATTCTGTCTCTTTTGAGGTTAAAGATATTTGTGTTTACCCATGTGTGGGCATTTAACTTTGATGCATATCTATGCGTGTAACCTGTTCAAATGAAAACATTAAAGATGTTCTTAACTCTGTCAAAGCACAACATAAACAGTTTAAATTCTTTGGAACAAATGGCTATATTTTGTTACGATTAAGAAATATAATGGGGAAAAAAAAGTGAATGGTCATTGTGTTAGCTGATCAGTGACTAGCCAGGTTCTGACTTCATTGACACGTTTCATGGGAAGGGTGTTTTAATGAAGGATGGAATTGTAGATAATTCATTCCATGCTGTGAGGTTAACCACAAGCCTTTTAGAAATCACAAAACTTATTACTCCTGCAGATGTGCTGGAACTGTAAGCAGAGGCTGAAATTCTGAACATGTTCTAGTTTTTTCTGACTTGATTTTATTGTAAGGTATACCCTAGATAGGTGGCCAGGTTCTTAAAAGTGTACATAGAAATGGATATTTTTCTGCTGCTTTGAGAACATAGCTCTTTATTGGTGCACCAGCAAAACAATTGCACAATTGCACTAATTTCAAAATGGTAAATGCTGAAAATGTGAATATGGCCTGTGTTTGTGCTGCTTCGTGGTATGATGTTTCCTGGAAACTTGTCCCCAGTGTCACTAATCTCTCAGTACTGGAGAATTCTGACTCTTCCTCCTAGTTGAGCAGACATGCAGTAAGCATTCGCCTAAGTGAGGGGGAAACAGCGTTGAAGTACTGAATGCTCTGCTTCTCTTCTATTTTCTGTAACGCCTGCACTCTCTGGTGTTTAAGATTGGGTGACAATATGGTAGTGTGGATAGCAGCTTGGCAGTCCTGGGCTGGGGCCTAAGACAAGGGAAATGTTGGAATTAGTCACGTAGGAAACACAGGGGAAAAAGGAATCCCTCTAGCTTTTGAGTTTCAACATTTTAGTCCTTGAGGGGAAGAGAATTAATTCAGGCAATGAATTTCAGAGAAATTCTTTCCATTACTGAATTTTGATAGATTCCTGGGGTTGCAGAAGAAAATGAGAGTGAAGGGGAAACCTTCTCTTCTCCTCTGTGCCCCTCATTCCCCAGTGGCCCTCCATACCTGCTGCTCAGGGCATTGGCAACATTGTTCTAGACTTGGGACATGTCTCAGGGTCCCAGTGATTAGACAGGAAGAGTGACCCAACATCAGCCTCAAAGACTCCTGCCTGAAAATGGAGGGTCTTCTGGTCAGAAGACAATGACCTATGGCCCCTGTTATCTCTCAAGAATTGAGGTACAAACCTGTGGAATTAGGAGCTGCTTTCCTGAATAATATTTAATTTCTTACCATCTGGGAGAATGTGACTTCAAGAAGTTAGGTTGATCCCAGTGGCTCAGGAGGCTGAGACAGGAGAATCCCAAATTCAAAGCCAGCCTCAGCAACAGCGAGGCACTAAGCAACTCAGTGAGACCCTGTCTCTACTTAAAACACAAAATAGGGCTGGGGATGTGGCTCATCAGGGGTCAAGTACCCCTGAGTTCAATCCCTGGTACCAAAAAATTAAGCTTGAATAGTTAAAATAATTTTTAAATTAAAAATTTTAAATAAGTTTTATTATCAAATTTGTGACTTGAAATTATGACATACTAATTGCATAGAATAAAGAATCCAAGGAAGACAAGTAAATCTGCAAGATCTGGTATGTTTTAAAGCTTGAGTGATTAAGCAAAAGGAAGAAAGGCTGGTCTGTGTGTTGGCAAAATGCCATGGGAGGCGGGCATGGAATGGAAGTCCACATCAGAGAATGCAGCTCTCCTTCTGTGACTCACCACTTTATGTAAGAAGTTATGGAAGGTGAATTGTGTTTTAGAAGATTCACAAGCAGGTACACTGACATGCATCCCGCGGAAGGCTGGCCTGAGCATCCCTACTCTCCTGTGGCTCCTGTGCCTTTGATGTTTCCCCATCCCAAGTATCTGCATTCAAGCATCAGGAATGCTAATTTTAAATGTGCACTTGCTACTTTCCAGGGACATAATCTATTTCTCTAGATCTTTTTTTCCCTGATCACCTGTTTTATAACTTCCTCTTTTGACCAACATTTTAGTACATCCTGCTTTATTTTGATTTTTCTGAGACAAAAGATAAAATCAGAAGAGAGCACTGCATCGCCCATCCCATTGCTTGCTGATTTGGCACGGTGGCCGTGCACCTCTGCCTCTGGCATTACTGAGGGTGTATGGTCCACCTCCACACCAGTAGTCCTGCATTTGCTCAGAATCCTCTCCCTCTTAACTACTCCAAATCACATTCCAAAACTCTCCCTTTTCCTGCCTCATCAGTTTCCCTTTCATTATGGGATTATTTTTATAAAAGCTATAAGGCTCAATGATTAAAAAATAAAACAACTAGTTTGACTTTGTCTCCCATTTCCTTGTGGATATTGTCCCATTTCCCTGCTCTCGTTTGAAGTAAAGTTGACAACTTTGTTTCCACTTGGCTGGTCTCATTCTCTGATGGACTCACTCTCATCTGGCTTTCTGCTCACCCACCTACTCCACAGAAATGACTCTCTTATCAGAGTCCGTACTGCCCCTCATTTGCAGAATCCAAGATCAGGTTTAAGTCCACATCTCTGCAGCATTGGGCCCAGGTGGCTCTCCTCCTTCCTCAAAGGCTTTTCCACTGCCCCTACTTTCCCTCCTACCTTACCAGTATGTCTTCTCCATTCAATTTTCAGATGCATAGAACGATGTCTGGGTTTTCCACATAGTATATTTCAAATCTTTTGATTAAAAGGAGACTATGATTATGAATGAGCTTCAGTTGCAAAAATATGCAGTAAAGTGAAGTTACCAAGGGCTAACTCCATTTTGATAGAAAATTCAGTTATTAAGCTCTAGTGTCTACTTGCTAAGCTTACAAAAGGATGCTATATTTTATTTTATATTTTGTTTATTTTCTGATGACTGTTGTTTTTTAACTTGCTGGGTTTAAAAAGTTGGTAAAATATTCTTTTTGATAGAGATTCATGAAATTATTCCAGATTTTATAAATGAAGCTTAAATATACAAAAATGTGCTACAGATGATACTGGTAATATCATTACAATTAGATAAGGACAAATGATTAACTCATATGATACTACTCATTTGAAATTTTATTCATTTGTGGGTAAAAGAGTGATTGCCAAAATATTAATATAATCAAGCTTTGGGAGGAGCTGTGTAGCATGGTACTGGTGTGAAAACAGACATGTAGACTAGTGGAATAGAATGGAAAGCCCAGAGATGAACCCAGACACCTAGAGCCAATTGATCTTAATAAAGATGCTGAGAACACACAGTGGACAAAGGACAGTCTCTTCAACAATGATACTGGGAAAGTTGGGTATCCACATGTGGAAGAGTAACACTGGATACCTGTCTCTCAACAGCTAACAAAAAATAGTAAAGATATAAATGCAAGAAAACTAAGAAACTACTAGAATAAAGCATAGAGAAAATGCTTCATAACATTGGAGTAGGCAGTGATTTTTGGGCATGACTCCAAAAGCACCAGCAACAAAGTCAGCAATAACAAATGAGATTACATCACATTAAAGCTTTGTGTCATAGGAAGCAATCAACAGAATGAAGAGACAGCCTACAGAATGGGGAAAATATTTGGAAATTACACCTTTGAGAAAGGGTTTAATATCAAGAATATATAAGAAACATAAACAACTCAGTAACAACCACTGAAATCTAAGAAACAAAAACAGATGAAAAGTAAAATAAAAATTTTTAAAAATATGATTTAAAAAATCAGCAAATGACCTTAACAGACTACTCATGAAGACATGCAAATGGCCAACAGGGATATTAAAAAATACACAATATCACTAATTATCAGGGAAAACTGAATTAAATCACAATAAGATATCATTTCACTTCAATAAGAATAGCTATGTTTTTTTAAAATGTGTTGGTGAGAATATGGAGAAAAGGGAACCTTCATACTTTTGGTGGGAATGTCAATTAGCACAGCCATTATGGAAAAATGTAGAGGTTCCTCAAAAAATTAAAGGTGGAACTATGATACTATCCAGCAATCCTGCTACTGGGTATACATTCAGAAGAAATGGAATCAACCTAAATAAAATTTAAAAAGGAGCTGGGGATGTGGCTCAGTGGTTAAGCACCCCTGGGTTCAATCCCTGGCACCAAAAAAAAAAAGAAATCTGCACTAATGTTTCTTGCAAGAGTATTCACAATAGCCAAAATGAAAAATCAACGTATGTCCAGCAATAGATGAATGGAAGAAGAATACAAGCTGTGTATATGCAATGGAAAAAGGATGAAAGAATGAAATCTTGTCATTATTGACAACATGAACAATATTAGAAGACTTCGCAAGTTAATAAGCCAGTCATAGAAAGACAAACACTATGTAATCTGACTCATGTGAAATCTGAAAAAAATGTTTTTATAGAAGTACAGAGTACAACAGTCACTACCAGAGGCTGGGTAGGGAAGAAAAAAGGGAACAGGGAGAGTCTGATCAATGAGTACAAAGTTACAATAAATTATACTGTTCTACTGTACACTAGTGTGACTACAGTAATTATAATGCTTATTTAAAAATAGCTAGATGAGAGACTTTTTAATGTTCTCATTACAAGAAATAATAAATGTTTGAAGTGGATATGCTAATTATCCTAACTTGATCATTACAGTATGTATATATACAGAGAAATAGTACATAGTGTTCATAAATATTTATAATTATTATGTGACTGTTAAAAACAAAAAACAGAATACAACATTTTAAGAACTATTAAAATCACTTATTGGCTCATAGGGAAAACCCTATATCTTCAAAAGATCTTGTTTGTTTGTTTGTTTGTTTGTTTGTTTGTTTATTGGTACTGGGGATTGAACTCAGGGGCACTTGACCACTGAGCCACATCCCCAGCCCTATTTTGTGTTTTATGTAGAGACAGGGTCTCACTGAGTTGCTTAGCACCTCGCCGTTGCTGAGGCTGGCTTTGAACTCGCGATTCTCCTGTCTCAGCCTCCCTAAGTGCTAGGATTACAGGCTTGCGCCACCGCGCCCGCCTCTTGTCTATTTATTATGGTGTTCCTTTTCAACAACATTTATTTATTTAGATAAACATTTTATTTAGAGAAACATTTATTATTTATTTAAAGCATTTATTTAGACTTTAGTTTGTGTTATTTTTTGTAATATCCACCCAAAGGAGCTCCAACAGATAATTTGATCTTCCCTTCTATGATTTTACTGGGAAAATAATAACCCTGGAAAAGTAAAATACAACTATAATGTACATTTTATTTTTCTAGCAGTGGCAGCTTCCCATAATACTAAATACAAGTTCAACTCAGCCTATGTAATGAGGACCTTATTACATGGGATGATGACATGTCTGGAGGTGAGGAAGACTCAAGGCTGTTAATACTCGAGGCGTTTCCAGGACTTCATTAGCAGCCAGTTCCTTTTTTCTCCACACCAAGAACACCAGTCACCTTCGTGGTTGCACATGATCTGAGCAGGCCCACACATCCATCTCCACATGGCAACATGCGGAAGCAGAGAAAGCCTTGGCTTTCCCTCAAATAATATTCAAGAATAATAAGAAAAACCTTTCAGACAATCCCTCCAGAAGAATTCTTCTTAAGACACCGTGGTGGTCAAGGGGAATGGGAGACGACGGATAGTGTAGGTCAACTATTGACACAAGTCAGATGAAAAACAGAAAAGATTAGAACAAAATTTGGATGGTTTTATTTAGCTATTTTTTACAATGACCAAAACATCCAACAAGAACAATACAGAGAGAAGTTCGTGGCTTCAGAACCTCTGTCCATGGTTAACTGACTCCATTGCTGTAAGCCTAAGTGAGGCAGAAAAGCATGACAGAAAGTCAAGGCATCAACTAGGAAAAGAGGAAGCTCTGCTCACCAGGAACAAAATATATACCCTAAGGACATGCGCCCAGTGATCCTCGCCTCCACCCATACCCTACCTGCCCATAGTTACCACAAAGTTAACCCAGATCAGTGGATTAAGCCACCAATTAGGTTACAACTTTCTTAATTTAATCATTTCACCTCTGGAAATTCTTGTAGTGCCTCACACTTGACCTTTTGGGGGATACCTCATATCTAAAGTGAAATAAAAACTTTATAGACACAAAAGAAGTTTTAAAAAATAAAAATAAGAGCAACCGAAGGATCTATTGGGTAGGCAACCCACAAAGTACATTACTAGTAGTCATTAACCTATATGCCAAAGAAATTAGCCTATTTAATCATAATCCTAATCTCGTACATATTGAGTATATGTAAGCATTTAAAAAACTCACTGAGGTGTATTTCATCTTAATTTTCTATTAAGTGTACCTTTAAAATATCAATAAATTCTAATTGATAAATACATGCTATACTTTCAAAGATTCCCATAACCATGCAATTCTTCACAGACTGGCAAGAACTGGCATAGGCATCTGAGGAAAGATCCAAATTACAGAGGGCTTTACTTGATTCAGCTAACTTTTACTGTTATAAATAAATAAAGTTCTGCTGCTGATATAAAAATGATTTAAAGTAGTTCTTGCCCTTAAGAGACTAATAAATATAAAAGCTACAATGGAGTCACAGATGGATACTAAAATGATTATAATAGGTATATAAATAGCTGAAGAAAATGGAGGCAAGTTATACACGGATAGTGTAGGTCAACTATTGACACAAGTCAGATGAAGAAGAGAAGACTAGAACAAAATTTGGATGGCTTCCAATATTTCCTCAAAAACCAATATAGAATAGCATCAGAGAAAAAAATCATGTGAAAACCACACCTTCAGCATAGCTGGAGGACAGAGAATGAACACATTTCAAAATAACTACAAATAAAAGGGAACCAACTCCCAGTGAATGTTCTCCTGCTGAGGTCATGGGAGTGATGAGCAAGCCAAGGTTGGTTGTGATCCAATGAGGGGGAGAGGGTATAGCACCCTGAAATGATGCCAACCCTCCCCAGAAAGAATGAGCCCAACCTACATAGAAAATATTTTTGAAGTTTCATAGAGAAACTCTATAGAGAAGGGACTTCAAAACAGCAAGATGTAAAATGGTAATCGTTCAGATGCATACCTTTGGAGGGAGAAAAATGTCAAAAAAGGAAGATGAAACCTTTGAAAACTGGGTCTCAGAAAGGAAGAGTGGGAATTTGGAGCTCTGTAAGACAAAAGAGAAACAAACAATAACTTCCCACTTCACCAGCCAAAGAAAACCAAATGCACTCAAATATCTAGCCTGATAGAAGAGGATGTCTTTGAACTAGGAATCTTTTAGCCACCCCAAGACCACAAGAAAATCATGACTAAATCTGTTAATTCCTACAGAGATTACAAAGCCACACAAAATGATTGTTATGGTTTAGATTAGGTGTCCCTGAAAAGCTTATGTGTAAGGCAATGCAGAAAGACTTAGACATGAAATGACTGGGTTATAAGAGCCTCAGCCCAACCAGTGAATTAATTCCCTGATCGGATTAACTGCGTGATACCTGAAGGCAGGAAGGGAGTGCCTGAAGGAGCTGAAATCCCTGGGAGTGTGACTTTGAGATATATATTTTGTCCCTGAAGAGTAGAGCTCTCTCTCTTTCTCTCTCTCTCTCTGCTACTTGGTGACTATGTCTTGACCTGCTTCTCTCTGTTACATTTTTCCGCCGTGATGTTCTGCCTCACCTCCAGCCCCAAAGAATGGAGTCTGCATTTATAGACTGAGATCTCTGAAGCTGTGAGCCCCCAAATAGACTTTTCCTTCTATAATTGTTCTTGTTGGCTCTTTTGCTCACAGCATGGAAAAAGCTGACCAAAACAATGGTACTTGACATATCCAACTGATTAAAATTCTTCAGAAAAAGATGAGACAAAAGAAACCTATAATACAACACTTTAAACTGAATTGAATATATTTGAACAAATATTTGACAATATGAAAACATTTTGAATTGGAAATTTAAAAACTAGACATGATGTGGTGCTGTACACCTGTTACTCCAGCAACTCGCGAGACCAAAGCAGGAGAATTGCAAGTTTGAGGCAAGTTTTGACAACTTAGTGAGACCCTGTCTTGAAATAAAAGATGAAAGGACGGAGGATGTAACTCAGTGGTAAAGTGCTCCTGGGTTCAATCCCCAGTACCAAATAAATAAATCAAACTCACAACCAAAAATAAACCCAAAAGTAGAAGAAAGAAGTGAAGGATTAAATGAGGAAAGTTTTCCTATATATGAAAGTAAATTAGAAAGTGTGCATTAGAGAATTGTCTCAAAATTTAAAAAGGAACTTTAAAGAAAATCTAAAAAAAGGAACTTTAAAGAAACTATTTTTTCTTAATCTAAAGAAAAAATAAAGATAAAGGAAAGAATGGTGGAAATGGAAGACACAGGAAAGATAAAATCTGTAAAATTTATGTCCTTGAAGAAAAAAAAGAGTATAGCTTAATAAACTCATATTAAATATATAACCTAAGATAAAATTTTCCAGAAATAAAAATAAAAACTGGATCTATGTATTACAATTGCCTGGGAAAACCAGCTTGGAATAATAAAGCATAAAACATGGCGTCTATTGAATTTCAAAGTAAAATAAACATCAAATATTAAACAGAGCAAAAGAATTAGTTTACATCATAATTTTCAAAAGCAGCAATGAAGTATCAGTTTAAAAAAAGTCAAAGAAAATGTGCAAGGATTTTACATCCAACCAAGCTTTCCTTAAAATATCAAGATTGTAGAAAAATAGTCACTAACATACAATGCATAGAAAATTCTACATCCATGAGTTTTTCTTTAAAAATACAGTAGAGGAAGGGTTTCATCCTACAAAAGATGACTTGGATAATATAAGAAACATGCATAACTCCCTCTAGCCCGACACACACATCAAAGTTTCAAAAACTATTTGAGATGAGGTTTATGATGAAGTAGAAATGTGCAGCTTCAACCTGGAGGATAAGGGTCAGGGAAATTGAAAGTACAGTAAGTTCATGCCATGTGAGCAAAAGGGAGGAATCAAGGACCCTATAAAAAAGTGAAAAATGAGATAGTAAAAAAATAACATAAGAAAATAGTGGACCAAGGGCAATAAAAGTACAAATATGTATGCGTGAAGAAAAAGTTGACATCTCAATAATCTCTCTAGAAGGAACCTATAGAGTGATGCTGCTGGCTGAAAGTTATTGAATCCCCCGCCCCACTACCACAGACAAGTGGAGTGGGTGGAAAAGACCCCAGAAGACTCTCAGGCAGTGCTGGCCCTGACCCAGCATGCATCAAGCCTCCATGGGAGCTTAGGGAAAGATGTGCATGGACGCTGTGAGTCCTGGTCACAGCAGTGAGAGCTCAGATGCAGGTGGATGAACCTTGTTTACCCCGCCAGCAGAGGGGAGTGGCATCTCTGACTCACAACCATTGGCAGGAGAGCTCAGATGCAGACAGACTCTGGGCTGGAGGACAGTTCAAAGAAAACCCTATGGAGGGGCTGGGGCTGTAGCTCAGTGGTAGAGTGTTTGCCTAGCATGCGTGAGGCACCAGGTTCGATCCTCAGCCCCACATACAAATAATAGATGAATAAAATAAAGATCCATCAACAACTAAAAAAAATATTTAAAGAAAACCCTGTGGAGGGGAGCAAGCACGGGCAGTGTCTCATAGCAGTCAAAGCCACAGTCCCGAGCCCTGTACCCTGTGCTCCAGCACCCAATAGACACACTGCAAACTTAGCACAGCACCCTTAGAGCATGCAGCCTCCAGCATTTGGGCTGACGAAAGAGCTGCTAGTGAGAAATCCATAGCAACCAGGGAAATAGCTTGTGTGACCTGTCACCTCTAAGAAGATCCAAAGCTGAAGAGTGATGGGCATCTTCTAAAGGTCCCTAATACTGATGAAATCCAAACCAGGAAGCCCCAATAAGAATTTTCTTCATGGGCTGGGAATGTGGCTCAGTGGTAGAATGTCTACCTGGCATACACAAACTCCTGGGTTTGATCCTCAGCATTGAAACACAATAAAATTCTCTCCATCTTGGCATAGGTTACTATAAATAGTTCTAACATCAACCATGGTCACATATAGATTATTCATTTTGATTTGACAGTTGTTCCCCTAGTATTTGATGTTGTGTCCTCACCTCATCCTGTCTGAATATATATTCTAATATTTTAATATTTCTCTCTTTGTTTTCCTAGATCAAAAACTTGCTATGCTTAGCCCCTCTCTTTCCTCTTAGCTTACTTGCTATGACCTCAGATCTCCACCCTACCCCAAATACAACTAAAAGAATGCACAATTTTTTCAGTGAAATAATACCAGAAAAAAATTCAAAATTTTAGGAATTAGATAGAAATTCAAATACAAGATGCTAATAGAAACCCAAGCAGGCAAGATCCAAAAAGATCCTCTCCCAGACACATTATAACAACAATGCTTAATATATAGAATAAAGATAGAACTTTGAAAGTTGCAAGACAACAAAGGCAGGCCAAAGTTAAAGGTAAACCAATTTGGATTTCAACTCATTTTCAATCCAGACTAAAAGCCAGGAGAGCTTGGAATAATATATACCACACCCTGAAAGAAAACCAATGCCAACCAAGATTACAATACCCAGCAAAACTATCCTTAAGAATTAAAGATGAAATAAAAACATTTCATGATAAACATAATCTAAAAATTCATAATCACTAAAACTATACTACAAAATATGATGGAATATTTTGTATTGATAAAGATATAATATTTCTTGCCAAAAAATTAAAAATGAAAATGAAAACCAGTATGTAGTGAATCAAACTAGAAAAACAGTCAATTAAAGGAGGATAAAATGGCAGATAGTAAAAGAAATCTCTCTGTAAGAACATTGAATATACCTGGTCTAACCTCTCCAATCAATAGACATAAATTAGTAAGCAAAGGTATCTCCTTTTACATCAGACAAAGTAGATTTCAACCCAAAATTAATCAGAAGAGACAAAGAATACATCATATTGGTTAAGGGAATCATCCAACAACACAATATAATGATTGTAAATAGTTATGTCCCAAACAATGGTACATCTCTGTATATAACACAAACCCTTCTTAATATAAAGAATCAAATAGACCATGATTCAGTAATACTGGATGATTTCAACACACCTCCCTCATCATTCAATTGGGCAGCCAAACATAAACAAAGTAAAAATTCTTCAGAAATAAAAAAATATTAATCAAATGGCCCTAACAGACATCTATAGAATATTTCTTCCATTGACAACTGAATCCATTTTCTTCTTATTGGCACATGAAGCTTTATCTAAAGTAAGTAATCCTTTAGGGCACAAGGAAATCTTAGCATATATAAAAAGTAGAGATAATTCTTATTCTATCAGATCATAATTAAATGAAATTAGAAATCAATGACAAGATAAAATCAGAAATCATTTTAATACTGGGAGATTAATACATTTTTGAATGAGGAATGGATCATAGAAGAAATTGGGGAGAAAAATAAATTCTTAGAAACAAGTGGGAACAGAGGTATAACACATTAAAAATCTCGGGAACAGTATGAAGGTAGTTCTAAGAGGAAAGTTTATAGCACAAGTTTAATGTAGAGTTCCTACATTAAAAATGAAGAGAAAGTTACCCATAATCTAACTGATACCTCAAGGCACTAGAAAAGAGGAACAAAAAATATCAAAATCAGTAGACAACAAGAAATAATTAAGATAAGATCCAAATTTAAATTGAGAATAACAAACAATGCAAAGGGCCAGTGAAAGTGCTGGTGGTCTGAAAACATAAACAAGATTGACAAACTTTTAGCCAAACTAATCAAAAGAGAGAGACGACCCAAATCAAGAAAATTAGTGATAAAAAAGGAGATATCCCCACAGACACTTCTGAAATCCAGAGGATAATTTTAAGCTATTTTAAAAATTTATCTAATAAACTAGAAAATCTTGAAGGTATTGACAAATTTCTAGACATGTGATCTACCAAAATTGAACCATGAAGATAAAGAAAACTGATATCAAGCAATGAAATTGAAACAACAATTTTAAAATTTCCAACAAAGAAACTCTCAGGACGAGGTGGAATTTCAGCTAAGTTCTACCAGACCTTTAAAGAAGAAGTAAAGCCAATCCTTTTCTAATTATTTCATGGTATGTAAAAGGAGGTACTCTTGCCAATTTCATTCTATGAAGCTAGTATCACCTGGATACTAAAACCAGACAAAGACACATCAAGGAAAAGACCTTAGACTAGTGCCCCTGGTGAACATGGATGAAAAAATCCTTAATAAAATATGGCAAACACATTGAAATATACAATGAGAGGATAGTGCACCATGATCAATTGGGTTTCATCCCAGTGATGTAAAGTTGATTCAACATATGCAAATGAATAACTGTAATGTATATCATAAAGGATAGGAATCATGTTTTTTTAATAGATGCATAAAAGACATTTGACAAAGTCCAACACACATTCATTAAAACACTAGAGAAACTAGAGCTAAAAGAAACTTACCTAAATACTGTAAAGGCTATATTCAACACAACCAAGGCCAGCATCACATGAATGAAGAAAACTGAAAGCATTTTCTCTAAAAATAGGAGCAGATGAGGATGTCCACTTTCACCACTCCTATTCAATATAGTCCTTGAAACTCTAGCCAGAAATCAGGCAAAAGAAGGAAATTAAAGGGTTATAAATAGGAAAAGAAGAAGTCAAATTATTTGCTGAAGATGTGATGCTATATTTAGAACCCCCCCTCCAAAGAAAAACAAAAACAAAACTCTGCCAGAGGACTTCTAGAGCAGGTAAACATATGTTAGCAAAGTAGCAGGATACATCATCAACACACATTTTCCTACATTCCAATAAGAATCTACTGAGAAAGAAATCAGGAAAACTATCCTAATCAGAGAGAGAAAGAGAGAGAGAGAAAGAAAAGGCGGGGGGGGGGGGGAAGGAAGGAAGAAGGAAACAGAGTTGGGAATAAATTCAGCCAAGGAGGTGATAGACCTACACAATGCCAACTATATAACACTGAAGAAAGAAAGTGAAGAATACTTTAGAACATGAAAAGACCATGTTCTTGGGTAGGCAAAATGAATATTATCAAAATGGCCATACTACCAGAAACATTATACAGATTCAATACAGTCTCATCAAAATACCAAAATACCAATGGGATTTTTCACAGAACTAGAAAAAAAATTGTCCTAAAATTCATTTGGAAGAATAAGAGAAGAATACCCAAAGCAATCTTGAGCAAGAAGAGCAATGCTTGGGGCATCAGAATACCTACCTCAGAGTATACTACAAAGCCATAGTAACACAAACAGCTTGGTACTAGCACTGAAGCAGACATGAGGACCCATTAAATAGAAGAGAAGACACAGAGACAAATCCATTTAGAGTCAATCATCTGATATAAGACAGACCTCAAAAATGTACATTGGAGTAAAGACGGCTTTCTTAGCAAATGTGCTGGGAAAATTAGATATCCATATGTAAAAGGATGAAATTTAACCCCTATTCCTCATCTTGCATAAAAGTCTACTCAAAGTAGATAGAAAATCTAGTAATTGGACCAGAAAATTTGCAAATGTTAAAACACAGGGTTAACCCTCTGGTTTATTGGCACAGGTGCTTACTTCTTTAACAAGACCCCTAAAGAATAAGAAATAAGACCAAGAATCAGTAAGTAGGATGACATCAAATTAAAAAGCTTCTGCACAGCAAAGGAAACAATTAGAAGAGTGTAAAGAGAGAGTCTACAGAATGGGAGATCTTTGCCACCTACTTTCCAGACAAGGGATTAATGTCCAGAATATATAAAGAACTCAAAAAATTTAACACCAAAAAAATAAAAAACCTCAACTAAATAACCCAGTTAAAAAATGGACAAAAGAATTAAACAGATACTTCTCAAGAGAAGAAATACAAATGGCCAACAAATATATGAAAAACTGTTCAACATCTCTAGCAATAAGGAAAATGTGAATTAAAACTACACAGATTTCATCTCTAGTCAGAATATAATGATCAAGAATATAAATAATAATAAAAAAAGCTGGTGATGTGAAGAAAGAAATACTGTTATACATTGTTGGTAGGACTGTATATTAGTTTGCAACCAGAGAAATGGAAAAACTGAGCTCTATATATGTACTATGACTTGAAATGCAATTAAATAAACTAATTTAAAATAAATAAATAAATAAAACCACTCTAGAAAGCAGTATGGAAATTCCTCGAAACAGTGGGAATGGAACCACCGAATGAACCTGCCGTCCCACTCCTTGGTATTTATTCAAAAGAACTAAAATCAGCAAACTGTGGTGATACAGGCACATCAATGTTTATAGCAGCACAACTCACAATAGCTAACCTATGGAATCAGCCTGGGTGCCTGTCAACAGATGAACAGATAAAGAAAATGTGACATATGTACCGAATGGAGTACTCAACCATTAAGAAGAATACAATTATAGCATTTGCTGGTAAGCATTATAGCATTTGCTGGAACTAGGGGGTACATCATGCTAAGTGAAATAGGAAAAACCCAGAAGTTCAAGGGCCAAATATTTTCTGTCCTATGCAGAAGCTAGAGTACTATACTATAAAGCACTATTGTTAAGAAGTTATAAGTAAATAGAAGGGGAACAAGTAGATAGTGGAAAAGAAAGAGGGAAAGAGATGCAGGAGGTAGGGGGAAGTACTGGTGATTGAATTGTGGCAAATTGTATTCCTTGCTTGTATGACTATGTCTAAATGAGCCCAAATATTATATATAAGTATAATGCACTACTAAGAAAATCAGTAAGAAGACAGTAGAACTAGCATCACAATCAATTAGGTTGATTTTATTGATTTATATAAAACTTTAAAACCTTATGAAAAGAACATATTTTCCTCTCATATTCCTATGTAACATTTTAAAAATGTCCATGTGCTAGTTCATACCTCACATGCACACAGGAACTTTAGTAACTTCCATAAAACAGAAATATTGTAAACAATATCTTTAATCAGAATGTTCTAAAACTAGCAATTTTCAACAAAATAATAAACCAAAACGGGTCTTTCATCTGAAAATTTTAAAACATTCTAGTGAATGCTTAGATAAAACAAGCATCAGATTATACGAAGTGCATTTTTAAAAGGCCTATCATTAAGCACTTTTAATAGTAAAAATGAAATAATAAAAATGAATTAAACCCCTGCCTTAGTCTGTTTGGATGCTAAAATTAAAAATTTTACAGAAAGGTTGGCAGATAAGCAGCAAAACAGCACATTTTACAGTTCTTTAGTCTGGAAGTCGTAGACAAGGGATTGGCACATTTGGTGTCTGATGAAGACCCCCACCCTTCCTGGTTTGGAGACATCTGTCCTCTTGCTATGTCCTCACAAAAGGAGGCCAGAGAGCTCTCTGGGATCTCTTTTAAGGACACTGATCCCATTCTGGAAGACTCTGACCTCATGACCTAATTACCTCCAATAGTCACACTTCCTAACATAACACTGCATCCTGGGGAGTTATTGGTAAACACATGAATGGAGGGGACAGATATTGTCTATAGCCATACACAAATAGAAAATTAATACAAAAACAATGTAAATCCAAAGACAACAACAGAGACCTAAGCCAAAATTAGTGGGATAGAGAATAGAAAATTATAAGATGAATTATTAAATCAAAATCCTCTTTCTTGAAGATTTAAAGGTATCTACTCATATGAGCAGAAACAATATGGTAAAGATAAACCAAAAGCTCTGGATGGTTACCTAAAAGAGATAGATGGAAACAGGTTTACCAAATGGGAAGAAGGAATGCCATAGAAGGACCCAGGGAGGCATGGGGTGCTGGTACCCTTCTTCCTCAACCTGACTTTTAGTGCCTTGGTGATGTTTCACATAAAGGAAATATAAATAAATAATTAAAATCAGCAAGGACAGGGGGAGAACCCAAACAAGAATAAAAATAGTAAGCAACAAATATAACTGTATGACAGACAATTAGCATAACTACCCTAGAGGGGTAGGGAAGAAAAATTAACCTAATTAACTTTGGAAAACAACATTTTGACTTGATGTTGTAAAGCCAAAAACCAAAATAAATGTACACAAATTTGGTGCTATAGTTAGTAAATTTTTCTTCACAAGGTTGTGGGTTAGCAATTCTGAAGCTAATTTATGTGTAAATATGTTGCAGATAATGAGAACCAGGTTTCTCACTGTCAGAGAAAGAGTTACAAATAGGGAAAGGGGATACTGGAATAGACTCTGGTGCCCAATTAGAATCAGATGTTTACAGACATGCATGTGTATGTATATAAATATTATTTCCTGGCTTTGTCATTGAGAAGCAATAATGATCCAGTAGCAATGACCGCAGCAGGGTTCCCTATCATTTTCCATTTAAAGCAGTGAGACCATCTTGGAGAAATGGCTGATTTTCGGGCTAGAGCAAGGAAAGGTCAAGCTAAGAGTGCACATTGAAAGGACATAGTAGCCAACTGGAATGAGCTCACCAGGGCCAACCTGGGCCAATTAGAGCAAGAAAAGAGATAATTATATGACTCATAGAATCAAATAAAAATCTATGAGTTCATAGTGATAAAAATAAATGAGTAAATACAGAGAGAAGGGGCACTGTCTCAGAGAATTCCAAGTAATGAATGAAGGGGCCTGGAAGAGGATGGAAATTGATATAACTGTATGGATTCACCACAGCAATAATTTTTGCATGGATAGATGTTAGAATTAAAAAGTAAGAGAATGGGATATTTTTGTAGTCTCAAAACATTACTTGAAAGACACAAATTGCACAGGGGAAAAAATACAATGAAAAATTCTGGAAGAACACCATCTCAGTTAGATCATCAAAATTAATGTCACCAGTAACAGATACATTCCTGCTATCTTTAATATCAGGTATATTACTATACCTGATCATCTGTCTCATGGTGTGATGATTGAGAAGAACACAGCATCAGTTACATGGAATTCTTACCAAAAATGCAAAATCTGAATTTCATCATGAAGAAACAGAAACATTTAGGACTGTTATTACACAATAACTTATTGGTTTTTTAAAAAATATCAAGGTCTAGAAAAAGGAAAAGAAAAGAAGGGAGGAGGGAGGAAGAGAGGGAGGGAGGAAGTTAGGAAAAATTAGGAAGGAAGGAAGAAAAGAAAGAAGAAAGATTGCACCAAATTAGAGAAAACTAAGGAGATAGGGCATATTGAAATGCAATGTGGGACCCTTAGTTGGATACTGGAAGGTAAAAAAGATATTAATGGGATACGTGGTTTCTCTAGATTATAGAATAGTAAAGTTTCACTCTAGTTTTTGATTCTGATATTTGACTATTGTTTCGGAGCATGTAAGCTCTCAGAGAAGCTCTCTGAAGAGGAAATGGGGACTCATTGTGCTATTTTTTCAACATTGTCCCAGTCTGAAATTTCAAAATACTCAAATATTTTTAAAAATACATAGGTTGTGGTATGTGAAATCATAACAGAATGTATATTTTCAAAATCAACACAAATACATGTGAACATAAATTGAGCAAGGGTTTGACAGAGAAAGACACGTGAAGAAATGCAAAAGATAATCAGTTTTGGAAAAATTTAAAACATAATCGTCCAACTGGAGCAAGTATTATCAATCTGGGATTTCAAAAATTCCAGTAGGGAAACAGGATACAGTGCTTTTCAATTGTACCTGACATTTTTCTAATGAAACCCCTTCATTAATAAAGGATCAAAAAAAAAAAAAAAAATGCACTTTGCTGCACACTGTGGCCACACTGGGTAGATAATGGAGTGTTGTCGGTATGAATGGACATGGAAACATTAGCCTTGTAGAAGTTAGGTCTAGGAATTTGCTTTAACACATAAATATGATTATGGGGATCTCAGCCTATGACCAATCTTCAGCCCATTGCTAGAGCTTGTGGGGTAGGAACCAAAGGAGCTCATTTGCACTGGGCTGAGGAGTTTCTTTGGAAAAGACTTCATGCTGTAGCTCTATGTGGCAAACCAAAAATTGGTTACAAACTAATTGTAACAGTAATTTGCCAAGCACAGCAGGCTTGAGTTAGACAGAGGACCATGGGTTTTAGATGGAAAGAGGTCTTGGTTGGGGTCTGTGCTTAAATCTCAGTGAGAGAGAGGTTTGAGTTTAAACTTAAAAGATTTATTTCACCAAGCCGAGCAGAATGTGAGGTGTCTCAGCCACATCCTCCCACCAGCCAGTCTCAAGGGAGCTTGCAGTTTTGACCGTGAGTCCTTTAGCTCCCACAGTGATGCCAGCAGTGACCTGAGCTCTTCTGCCCTTCCCAGAGGGGCACTGGCTATGATGGGCCGTACCTCAGCAAGGGCATCAGCTAGAAAGAGCTGATCATGAGCAAATTTGTCATCTACTCACAAAAAGTCCTAACATGTGCACAGGTTGTTGACATTGAGACAATTTGAGTTCTCATTATTTTCTGAAAGTGTTTTTGAAGATTTTTCTTGGTGTTAAAGAGACCAGGAAGGAAAGGCTTAACAGCTATCCTCTCCTTCCCGTTTCTCCTTCTATCTCCGAGGAGATTGGATATGGCTGTTGTTCTTTTGGCTCAAGGATAATGTGGCCTGCCAAGTGGAGTTGCATAAACAGTAACTGATCTTGTACTCTAAAGTAAAATCTGTGGAAGTGGGTGAAGTCATCAGAACGCATGGCCATTGCAAACAAGTATGCAACACAACCTCTCTAGCTACAGCAAAACAAAACTAGCGTCCAATGTGCTGTCCACTCGTCACCAGCACGTTGTTATTTTACTCACTAAGTGAAGTTAATGAGCCCTGGACATCACTCTGTCGGTGTGGGGACATGTGTGGCATGAGAAGAGGGACTTGGGAACACAGGGCAGGAAGGAGTGAGGAGACAGAGTATCTGAATTATCTTTTCAATGCTTTAATATTTTCTTCATGTTCCATTATTTTACTTTTCTGTGCCATTTAGTGTAGATTTCTTCTATATTTTGTTCATCAGAAATCTCATGTCTGTAACTCTAATATCACAATTAAAAGTTGCATGAGTTATAAGTTACAAAATTCCATTTCTAGCTCCTTTGGATGGCTACCTTTTATAACATCCTTCATCTTCTCAATACATTCCAATCTACCCTTGATATTCTTGTGTGCTTTTTCCATTGGTTCTGTACACAACAGTTTAGGATACCTTTACCTTATTAAGCATGAGTCCTTGCTCACTTTACCTTTTCTTGAATAAATAAAATTTTTTTGTTTGCTTAGCTACAGTGCAATATGCACTATCAGGCCTAGAGTTTTAATGAATTTTCCTGATAGTCAAGTTTCATATAACTCCAATCCAAACAAAACACCCTATTCTTTTTGCTACTGAATAGGAAATGACCCTAGCTCACAAACATCCAGGCTCCTCTCTAGTTTGCTAATAGGGTTCTAGAAATACATTTTTAGATGTTTAAGCTTACTTGCTAATAATTCCTCTTCCAAATGTCTGTTTTCTTGGTCCCCAAGAAGAATAAATCAGCTGCCTTTGAAAACAGCTCTGGAATTCCTCTATCTATGTGCAGTCCTCTCACTACTGTGGGGGGTGGAGGGAGTGGTTCTATCCAGCTTAAGAACTCATTGCAATTGCATGGAAACATATGCAGAGGTTGGGGGAAGATGGACATGAACAAAGTCCCTCAAATGGTTCATGCCATTTATTCCTCCTAGTACTCATGGGGATTTGGGGAAAATAGTGGGAGGAGGAGGTAAACACTATGATATCATTTCATTCAAGCTTGAGTTACATGAAAAGACCAAACTGCATAACAAAGACTTAGATTTTTAAAAAAGAATGCTTTCGTCCTCTTCCAACACACAACCCCCCCAAACTGTCTTCTATTCTGACAGTTATTCTAAGTTCTTGGAACATGTTTATGAGTCTATCATGTATAACTATACTTGGCCTAAACTCTACTTACCATTGTGATAACAATGGTAAAAATAAAAAAATAGGATTTTCCATGTAATTCAAAAATTTATTTCAGATGGATTCATATCTAGTTTTTCTTTTTCCTTTTTTTTTGGTACCAGGGATTGAACTCAGGGGCATTTGACCATTGAGCCACATCCCAGCCCGATTTTGTATTTTATTTAGAGACAGAGTCTCACTGAGCTGCTTAGGGCCTCACTTTTGCTGAGGCTGGCTTTGAACTCGCCATCCTCCTGCCTCAACCTGAGCTGCTGGGATTGCAGACATGTGCCACTCTGCCTGGCTTCCATATCTGGACTGATTATTTAAACCTCCATTTGGAGTGAATAGAGATTTTAAATTATTACTGATTTCAGGTCATGACACGAGATAATTTAAAGGATTGGGTCATGATCCTACAAGCACACACAAGTCCTCATGCTACAAGTACAGAAATCAGGACTATTTCAACCAAACTGGGTGGCACATTCTTCCCCTACTGTTTATCCGTCCTCTAAATTTCTTTCTCTAGTGGTATTGTCCGCATGTCTGTAGTGCCTGTTACCCGTATTCCTGTCTTTTGTATGGAAACTCCTTAATCAGAGTCTTTTACATTCTTCATGCATAACCTTTCACCAGTCATTCATGGAATTAGAAACTCAGAGGGCATTATCTTAGAAGGCATGTGATTTAGTCCAAATCCTAATGAATGTTCCAGGCCTTTTCACCAAATCCTAGACATATGTGTTGTACTTTTTCTTGATACTTCATTTGAATTTTTTTATTCTAGTTTTGCTCCTGGCAGCTAGCTAACGCTCATTTCTTTATAACTCAAAGATAAATGTCATGTTTCTACTTCAATCTCTTTTCTAGGCTAAATAATCTTAGTTCTAGTAATGATTTCTCCTAGACTTTTAAATCAATTTGAGTCTTTTAGATTCAACTAAGAAAATTATAATCAAAACATAAACTTTTAAAAAGGTGTTGATTAGCCAGGTGCTGCCATGCACACCTATAATTTCAACTACTTAGGAGGCTACACAGGAGGATCACAAGTTCCAGGACAGCCTGGCAATTTAGTGAGAACCTGTGTCAAAATAAATATGAAAAGGGAATCGGGCTGTAGCTCGGTGGCGGAGTGCTTGCCTAGCATGTGTGTGAGGCCTTGGGAACAATCCCCAGTGCTGCAAAAAATTTTTTTAAAGGAATTTATGTTCCTTACATAGCTGAAATGTCCAGATAAATTCAGTTGCAAACTAGGATGGTAAGATAGTATAGGGGTCAAAAAATAAATCCCAGGTTGATTACACATGGGATTGTCCTGTATCATGACTTGGGTGGTAGAAATCCAACCATGCAACTGTCAAACACCATAGACTCTTGTAGCAAAAAAAGTGCATTTTCTGGATCTAAATGTTAAAAATAATTCACAATGTGGGGATAACTCAGTCTGGAATGTGCTGTTTATGCCCGCTGTAGCATGGAAGGAAACCCACCTATCTCCATGTTGTACTTACTAATGGTAGAATTATAATGCAGAGCAAGAACCAGATTTTATTTTGTTTTTAAATACATCATATGAATTTTATGGTGCTGGTTATGAAAGAAGCAAGGGGAAACATAAATGATCCCTTTGAATAATGGCATACCATGTAATATTCAAAGAATAATGTGTTCAATGGAAAAAGATGAATTGTTTTGCTTTGATTTTTTTTTTGGATTCCATATGTGGGAAAATACTTATGCAGGAAGCAGTAATTACTTTTATCCTAATATATTTCAGCAAAGCAATAAGTGATCATTATTTAAATTCTTGATTCTATTCTTAATGAAGACTCAATTACTTGTGTCCAAATCTCAAGCCATGTAAATTCTAATGTAATATTTTATATCCATTGGAAAATTTCCAAACTTGTTAAATAAGTCAATTCTTTGGCATGGAAGAAAGTAAATGAAGTGACATCTTGGTTATTTGATTATACTCATTGACTCACTTTATCCAATCTACCCTTTAGTATTTTGATTTGCTTTTCCCCTCTCAAAGAAAATATCAGAGAGGAGTATTCACTGGCAACAAACAACAGGACAGCATTCTATGCATTAAAACCATGAGCAACCCATGTGAAAACTACTACTACAATGTAGCCAGGTCAAAATAAAAGCTTTTCATGTACAGTATGATAACATTTCTTTAAAAGTCATTTTATTCCTGGGTATTTGCAATGGAATGCTGTTATCAGAAAGATGGCTGGCATTAAACAGCATTTAGTTATTCAACTATGTTTTACCAACTCTTAAGACTTAGGGATCAAAGCTGTATTTATTTTTAATTCATCTAGTTAACCATGCAAACCTTTAAGACACCGTGTATGCAGTCACACTTCAAATAATGTCAGTACATTGGATTTCACAGTGGTGAGACACTTTAAAAATCATTGAGACACAATTTCTTTTCTCTTCATTAAGTCAAAGAAACTTTTTTTTAAAATACATGTAGGATTTAAAAAAGCATCCAAAAAGCCTATTTGGCTTGATTTTGGTTTTCTCATCTTCATTTTTTGCTTCATTTATATTCCTCTTTCTCATGCCTTTGTCTGTGAAAAGAAGTTGCTTGTTAAACATTCTGGTATAGTTTAGCATTTATGTTGTAAGTAACTTTTTCCATATGTTTGTTTTTGCCTCTATGAGGTCTCTTTGTCTCAACTTTCTTCACTCCCCACTCCTGAATTAAAGGGGGGGAAAAAGGTTGCCTTCCTTGCTGTGTTTGGGTATGGTGTGTAAAATCAGTCATACCCAGCTCTCTCCTGCGAGTTTATAATTGTAATTAACTTCCTACAAAATTTCATCCTCAGTCTGCTGCCCAGTTAAATAAGTTTCAGCTTCTTCTGCTCCCATGAAGAGGGATGTGCAGGAAGACAGTTATTAAAGGATTAGAAAGAAACCTCTAGAAATCCTATTTCTTTGAAGAAAAGTGGGTCAGTTTTGCTGTGTTTTCTGCTTGGCTTCATCGTTCATAGTTGGACATCAGTATTTGATGATCTGAAATAATTTTTTGGCTCTCTCTTTTTAAAAACAAGATTAGTTACGTACATCATCTAAACTCCTGCATTTGTGGTAGCGCACACTAGAATTATGGTTATTGCTCTCTTTTTCCATTACTGTATGCTGTCTTTACTCAAAACTTTCACAAGACCCATCTTGGATTGGATGTTTGAATATTTGATCTCAGATGTTGTCCAATTACTGTTCATCTGAGCATTTTCAAATCTTTAAAGATAGAATCAAAATAAATATTGGAGCATGATGAAGATGGGGATACTAATACCTTAAAATAATAATAAATTAGGCAACATCTGTATCATCAAAGCACAGTGGGATGTAACTGAAAGATATAGTCACTCCAATTATCCAAAACTTTTCACCAGTGTCCTGTCAGAGGCAGAACAGGAACAAGAACCAGATTTTGAAATGTAATGAACCTGTTCTGTTTCCCCTTTTTCTTCTGTTTTGAAAGTAAATTCTAAGTCAAGGTTAGTTATACTGTTTAGGCATATATTTTATTTTAATGCAAAATTATTAAATTTTTGCTCCTTTATTTATCTTACGTCACTTCTGTTCGCTGTACTCTCTGGAAGATCACAGATGATGGTTCAGATGCATGGCATCCCAGATCCTCCATGTCCATGGATAATCAGCTGTGTTCTGGAGCCAGCTCATGCCACATAATGGGCTGCTTGTCCAGTTTTCAGGAACTTGTGAACAGTGAGCTGAGTGTCTTCATTTTTGTGTTAATCCTTCATTGCTCAAACAGGTTTTTACAAAAAGGTCCAGAGGCTTCTTTACCATAACGTGGGTTGCATTACTGAAAAGACTCTTTTCTCAGATGACTCAGTTCTTATGTAATGGAGAGTGAGATGCTTTTCCTTAGATATAAAAAAATAATATTCAATACTGTTCATTACACTAGTATTCTTTAAGATAGTTTGAAACAAAAAGCTATTATTTCCTTGTTTTCAAGACACATAGGTAGGAGAGCTTTATTGGAGACACATATCTCCACCCTCACCCCAAGTTATTCATAAACATAAAAAGGTAAACTCCAGAAGACCAGAGTGTAATGATATATATGTCAATAAATAAATGAATATGGTGAGGAGCAAATGTTTGTTCTAGAGAAATACTTTGTTTCCTCAAGGAGCTATATGTATCCAAGATTTTCTGAAATGTCATGCACAGTAGTGTATCCTAGGAATGACTAAGATTGTCAGTAGAGAAATGGCTAAAGAAAACTTGGAATCCTATCCAGGCCAACATCCACAGTGAGACGCTTGGTCACCTCAGTTATTTCTGAGAGAAATTTGGCTTGCCAGTTGATACTCAAGGGGAACTTGAGATACTCATTTTTGTATTTTAATCTAAAGGAAGCTTTGTGAGATTGGTAAAAGAAACAAAGCCTCTCAGAAGCTAGGCAATAATGGCTACTTAGCTTGCACTATTCCTGGAAGACCCAGGAAAGCTGGAATGGAAAACTCCGAGTTGGTTCTTCAAATACACACCCTTCAAACAAATGGGAATGTACAGAGGATAATGCACTGAGTACCTGAGCATCTTTATCAAAGTTGATGATATATGAATAGTTTACACCATGTTTTTTTCTTAAGGAATTAACAATTATTTTTATGGCTGAAACCCCTTTGTAACTTTTCCTATTCAATAATACATTATGTCCAGAGGGAAAGACTATCTATAATGTGGTATGCATCTTCCTATATGTTTCCTAGTTTTTGTACACATGCATAGTTCACAAAGAGCAAATATACGCCATTTTGTAAATTTTATAGCTTCATGGGAATATCATACTCTATATATTCAAAACTTGATTATTTCTTTTGACCAAAAATTACTTTGAGATATAGCTAAGAAAATAAAAAATTCTATTAGGCTCACATCTTCATTAGTCAATAAAGTAATCACTACAAATAAAGTGGAAGCCTTGTATATTCTCACCCTCAAAATAACACATTTTCTATTCCTCCTGGAGAAAAATGCTATCATAAAAATGGTTATTATAGTTTGGATCTTAGATGTCCCCTGGAGGCCCAAATGGTAGGTAGGCTTGGCTGCCTGTCCGTGGGGTCATGGGGAAGTGGTGGAACCATTAGGAAGTGAGGTCTACTGGGAGGAGTCAGGGCATTGAAGGGTGCCCTTGGGGAGAGCCCTCCCTTTCTCTTTCTGTGGGTCTCTCTCTCTCTCTCTGCTTCCTGGCTGCTGTGGGCTGAGCAGCTTTGCCTGGCCACACTCTCCCTGCCTTGACATCACCTTGCTGCAGCTCAAAACTGACCAAGCATTTCTCTAATTACTAGTGAGGTTGAACATTTTTTCATGTATTTGTTGATGGATTATATATCTTCTTCTGAGAACTGGCTGTTAATTTCCTTAGGCCATATATTGATTGGGTGATTTATTTTGGGGGCATTGTGTTTTTTGAGTTCATTATATATCCTGGAAATTAGTGTTCTATCTGGTGTGTGTGTGTGGTAAAGATTCTCCCCCACTCCGTGGGCTCTCTCTTCACATTATTGATTGTTTCCTTTGCTGAGAAGATTTTCAGCTTGACTCCATCCCATTTATTAATTCTTGATTTTATTTCTTGCGCTTTAGGAGTCTTGTTAAGGAAGTCAGGACCTAATCTGACATGAGGAAGATTTGGGCCTACTTTTTCTTCTGTTAGGCACAAGGTCTCTGATCTAATTCCTAGGTCCTTGATCCACTTTGAATTGAGCTTTGTACAAGGTGAGAGATCGTGATTTACTTTCAACTTGCTGCATATGGATTTCCAGTTTTCCCAGCACCATTTGTTGAAGAGTCCATCTTTTCACCAATGTATGTTTTCAGCACCTTTGTCTAGTATGAGATAACTGTATTTATGTGGGTTAGTCTCTGTGTCTTCTATTCTGTGCCATTGGTCTTCATGTCTATTTTGGTGCCCATATCATGCCTTTTTCTTTTTCTTTCTTTCTTTTTTTTTTTACTATAGCTTTGTAGTATAGTTTAAAGTCTGGTATTGTGATGCCACCTGCTTCGCTCTTCTTGCTAAGGATTGCCTCTGCTATTCTAGGTCTCTTATTTTTCCAAATGAATTTCATGATTGCTTTTACTATTTCTATGAGGAATATTGTTGGGCTTTTAATTGGAATTGCATTAAATCTGTATAAAGCTTTTGGTAGTATGACCATCCATTCATAATGTCAATTATCAAGAATATAAGCAACAATAAGTATTGGCAAGGATGTGAGGTAAAAGGCACACTCATACATTGCTGGTGGGACTGCAAATTGGTGCAACCCTCTGGAAAGCAGTATGGAGATTCCTCAGAAAACTTGCAGTGGAACCACCGTTGGACCCAGCTATCCCACTCCTCGGTCTGTACCCAAAAGACTTAAAATCAGCATACTACAGTGACACAACCACTTCAATATTTATAGCAGCTCAATTTACAATGGCTAAACTGTGGAACCAAACTAGGTGCCCTTCAATAAATGAATAGATAAAGAAACTGTGGCATATATACACATTGGAATATTGCTCAACTTTAAAAAAGAGAATAAAATTATGGCATTTACAGGTAAATGGATGGAGTTGGAGAATATCATGCTAAGTAAGCCAATCCCAAAAAACAAAGACCGAATGTTCTCCCTGATAAGTGAATGCTGATCCATAATGAGGGTGGAGGCAGGGAAGAATGGAGGAACTTTGGGCAAAGGGGAGGGAGGGGAGAAAAGATGGTGGAATGAGATAGACAGCATTACCCTAGGTACATGTATGACTGCTGCACATATGTTGTAACTCTACATTGTGTACAACTAGAAATATGAAAAACTGTGCTGCATTTGGGTACAATGCACCAAAAGGCATTCTGCTGTCACATATACCTAATTAGAGCAAATTTAAAAAAAAGAAAAACCACAATGGATCCAGCTGAGGTGGAGCCTAGTGGGAGGAAGTTAAGTCACTGGGTGTGGGCCCTAGAAAAGAATATGGGTACCTGAGCCCCTTCCATTTAGCTCTCTTTGCTTCCTGATTGGCATCGAGTGTGGGCCTGGTTGCTTTCTCATTCCAAGACAGAAGGTGGAGAGAGGAAGGAAAGAACATGGGGGTCAGGGTAGGGACAGTGAGAGAACCAGAGGGCCAGACTCATCCTTGTAACAAACCAGCTCTCACAATGACGAGCCCATGCCCCTGAGAGATAGGAGTCCATTTGTGAGGCGCAGCCTTTGGACCTAATCACCCCTCCAGGTCCACGTCTCAACACTCCTGCGCTAAGAGCTGCTTTTCCAAACCAAGAACTTTGGGGGACACCTAACCATAGCAGGCTCTGTCCAAAAATAATGCAGATTTAAAAACCTATCATGCAGGGAGATCAATAAATTAACATGTTCTTATGCACTTTCTAGGGTTTACAGAAATTGGCCTGTCGGGGTGAGGAGGTGAGGCAGTGAGGCGGGTGGGCAGAAGCAATGAGCCAGAAAACCTGCACACCCTTCTCATCCCCTCCCTCTCTCCTCCCTTCCTTCTATCAACTAGATTGTGTATTTGAGGATTCTGGATAACCTTGGAAAAGAAGATTTATAAAAGATTAAATTATTATAAATACTCATTTATCCTACTGAAATATTTGTTAAAATATTTATTTGAAAATAGTGTGCTGTACAATTTTGAAGGAAAGTGTTGCTACAATAATTACAATATTATGAAGATATTTTAAATAATCTGTGGCTCTAGGCACTGAGAAGTGGCAGAAATGAATTAGCATGTGAAGTGTTTGAGTGTCAGAGTTTATATTCACATAAAGCTTTCATTACGTTATCAGTGAATGAGACAATAAAATAATAACTTATATTTATTATGTGGTAGTTCGTACTGTGCTTCCATAGCAGCAGTCAGGAAAGTCTTAATGGAGAAATTGATAATATTATTCTCATTCTGAATATTGATAAACTAATCCCCAACTAGGTAAGTAACTTTTTCTATCATGGTTGGACATGGATTCCATAGTAGTTTTTCAGCAGTAAATTCACTACTCCTGCAATCACACTTCTATACAAAAGATTTCAGAAATAATCATTAAAGAAAACATAACACACAAAAAATGTTTTTCATACTAGTAGTTTTAAATCTTTTTTTTATAACTCTATTGATTAGCTTTTAAAGTTTGTGGAAATATTTTTTAAAACATAAAACAACAGTAATATTATAATCTGGATGTTTTTAGAATTCTTTTTCTTGTGTGTGGGAGTTATGTAGTTGTAATTGTAGCTTTGGAAGAAGTTTGTTGTGTTAAATGTTGGGTCTCTGGGCACCAGATTTATTGTGTAAGAAATAATAAAATGTACATTCCTTTAATTTGACAAAGACAAATTATGTAAAATGATCTCCAATTAACCTTGCCACAAGGCAGTTTTCCTTTTTAAAATATAATAGCAACCCATTATCAGATGGAGCTGGAGGATTTCTGATTTGGGTCCCTTAAGTATAGCAGTTAAGTATAGCATAGCAATACTTAATACTGTCTAGTTAAGTATAGCATAGCTTCAACATCCGAGATTTTACTGAGAAAGCATGTGTGAGTTAAGCCTTGGCTGAGTGCTGTGACTAACAGGCCTTTGCCTCTGGCCACCATTCTCTTCCACGCATACAAGATACACAGATAGTTTTTGCTTTACTTCCTATTTTGTAAAATAACATGGCCAAGGAAGTGACTGTAGATGATGGTATAATTTTCTGTCCAAAATTATTTTGAGTTGAACTTTGATTTTGTGTATTTTATTGTTATCCTATGAGTTCTATCACTTTGGGGCTCTGAGTTCACATTATTGTACTTTGGATATAGTTGCAAATTGTAGATGAAGTGTGAATGTTTATCAGCAAATGTAAATTATTGCATATTATTTACTTAGCATACTGTTTAAATATACATATTTTCCTAATGACATCCATATGTTCCCAGCTGCCATTATCTGAACAAAATGCATATCTGTGTCAGGGTAAATATAAGTGCTTGTCTATTTATTTATGTAAAAATGTTCCTAACACGTTACTGAACTTACTTCTAGCATTTATATTATATTATATTATATTAGTTACTTCTAGCATTTGTTTGTTTTATGATGACCACTGAAAATATTTAATTTCATAGGTGCAATATCATCTTATATAGTATTTTGAAGTCAGCAATTATAAATAGAAGATATTTAAAATTCATTTCAGGAGAATGAGTCAAGGGTGTGTACATGTGCTGAAATAGAGACTTATGTGGGCTGTCTAGGCGCTGCATGGGAACCAGGTACCAAGCTAAATCAAGTTGTCCTTTGCTTGTTTGGTGGGTTGTTTTGTACTTCAAATTTGCTCTCTTGTGTTCCAATTTGCACTTTCTCAATTTGTGAGACCCCCACCTTCTTTTGCTAAAGTTGTTTACTTAGTATTTCAAAGTATTTTGATTTCAAGGTGTTTATTAAAATATATAAGATATATGTAGAAATGGTAATGATTTACAAAGTATATAACATACTTATATACTTATATGCCCAATTCATCTGAGGAAAATATTTAATTTGAATCTGATTAAGTATCACCAATTTGTTAGTCATAAATCCAGAACTGTCATTTAAGCACAATCTGGTTTTTTAGTATAAATTGTGTATAAACATGAGGCTTTTATCTATATTATTTTTAACTGAATATAGTAACTAGATATTGCTGCGATGATCGTATCATGTGTAAGCTTTGGAGCAACACAAGAGATCCCATTTATTAAGCTTAGAAATATTTATAGGAGAATAATTCCTACTTAAGCTTGTAATGATAAGGAATTATAATCCCTGATAAAATATGAATCCAACAAATACCTCAGCCATGAATCAGACTTTTCTCCAAAGACAGTTATGAACCTCATCTATGCTAGAGGTAATGCTACCATGAGAAAGAAACCCGTGGTTAAAACACCAGGGCAAGGGGTAGCCAAGAGAAATAGCTTTCCTTTTTACCCTTCCCCAAAGACATAATTTAGACAAGGTTTCCTCAGGTCAGTTTTCCTTTAAGGACAAGGTCATCTGAAAGCATTTTCTTACAACAGAAGTGTCTAGCAGGACATTTTTTGGAAGACCCTTGGCTGGTTGCCAAAATCTGGGATATATATAGATCAAATTCACCAAGGCAAAGACAATGTCAGAAGCTCAGCACACAGTGTGCATGGTCATCTGATGTCTGGGGCTCCAGCTGGTGCAGTCCTGCTGATCCTGTCTCTCCTCTGGCCCTTGACACTGTTTCCCATAGCAGCGCCTCACGCCGGGGAGGCCTGAGCTCCAGGGAGCACCACGTTTTCTCCACTGAGCATCTATCTGTCTGTCCTTGAGACTACCCGCGGGCGCTCTTGCATTTCCTCAGGCAGGCCAAGAGGCCCTGGGCCATGGAGTCAGTCAATAAATCGCTGATTTCCTGAGTCTGTATCAAACCACTTAAGCATATGTGAAACTGAGTTGTTAAAATTCCCAAAGGAAATACAGTTTTTGTCAAAGGCACAGGACACAACAGCACACTATCTAATGACTGGCAAAATCAAAAAGCTGAAATCAAAATCATATTCAAGAAATTCAGTTATTTTTAAAAACATCAAAACCCCATATGTACATATATCCAACTTCCCCTGTCCCCTTCTCTATTCTGTGGGCATCCTTGTTACCACTGGGATGTCTAGTTGAAGTCTAGGTCTGTGGTGTCCAAAACAAAGAATTGAGCAAGACATGCAGAAGTAACAGGCAAAGTACAGATTTATTGAAGGTGAAGGTAGCACTCCATTAGGTAGAGTAGCATGGGCCAAGCAAGAGAGAGGGTCTCAAGGCCTCAATGCCTGGAAATTAGGGTCTTATATGCTGAGCTGTGGGGCATTCTCTTCTCTATATGGACCTGATTGAAGACCCTACCCCGTTTGCTCCCCTTGGTTACCTCATGATACCTGATTAGAATATTCTCCAATTTTCCCCCCATTAGTTACTTTAGAAAATCTAATTAGAATACAGTCTACTTTACCCATTGGTCATTTTAAAATATAGAACCTGTGGTGGGAGTTATCATGGTGATAAGTCCTCAGTGGCAGGAGTGGTCATGGTGATGAGACTTACTGTAAACAGAGACATGACGCTTCCCCTTGTCTTGTCCTCTACCAGCTTCTTTCTTATTTCCTATCTCCGCCATCTTGGTTTTCCTGAACTACTCCTGCCTAACATCCTCACTGTGACAACTTGCATGTTATGTTTCTCTGTTTTCTCTGCTTCTCCTTTTTCTGTTTAGAGTACTTGATTATGTGTTCATTAAAGAAATTGACAATACTTAAAGGCATTTGCAGAGGAAGACAGTCCCTCAAATGATTCCTGAAGCACTTAAAGGGAAGCATATCTGTGCGATATCACATTTGAGGAATCAAGTATCAGCAGTACTTGGAAATGGCTATGTCAGCTCCAATAATTTAATTTTCCTCTTCCTTCTCTCAATTTTATACTTAGTGATTCTAAAGTGCTGAAGATTTCTCTTAATTTTTTTATTGTTGCAAATGTTGGGAATCTATGTTATGCAATGGTAAATCCTGTTTTGGAAATAAACAACAAATAGAATTAGCACAAATGGTATTTAAGTCCTAAAGTAGTTCAAGCAAGTCAATACTTAGTCATTATGTTACATGATACAAAACACATGGTTAAAAACCGAAACATCGAAAGAGCACAAAACATAGTTATTTGTAAATACTGAGGAGATTAACTGATTTTTTTTTTTAGTTTCTTGTTTTAATCCTGATTTGTTCCATGTGGTCAAACCACAAAATACAAAAATTTGTTTTCTTCATTAAGTAGTTAAGTAGTTATTAAGTTTTGTTTGAGTTTATAGCATGAGAATTTAGTAGAAAATGTGACTTTTTTACTGAAATAAACAGAAGCCAACTCCATAATGTTTGTGTATCTGTGCACTATTTTTAAAATTTATTTTAATTGACAAATAATAATCAAATATTTATGGATATCATGAGAGGTTTTGCTCTATGTATACATTATAGAAAGATTCAATCAAGCTAATTACCATATCTATCACTTACCCAATTTATCTATTTTGGGGGGTGAGAACATTAAAAACCAATGGTAACGATTTTGAAATATTCAATACTTTCTTATTACCAATGATAATCATGTAGTGCAATATGCTACTAAAACATTGTTCCCTTCTAATTGGAACTTTGCACCTTTGATCGGCATCTCTCCTTTCTGCATCTGTTCCTCCTCTGGCTCCACAACCTCTGGGAATTATCTTTCTACTCTCTATGAGATCAGTGTTTTCAGATTGTAAATATGAGATCATGCAGTATTTATCTTTCTGTGCCTGGCTCATTTCACTTAGCTTAATGTCCTCTAGTTCCATCAATTTTGTTGCAAATGACAGGATTACCTGATTTTTTAAAGATGTAATAGTATTCCAGTGGGTGTGCATGTGAGTGTATGTGTGTATACGTGTGTGTATATTTATGTGTGCGCATGTATATATATTTACATATACCAACATTATTAATTCATCTATTGGTGGTTCATTAGGTTACATTCTTATTTGGCTATCATGAATATTGCTGAAATAAATGTAGGAGTACTGATATTTCTAAGACATACCAATTTCATTTTTTTCTTGACATATATAACCAGAAGTGGGGTTTCTGAATGATATGATAATTTCAGGTTATATGTACATACACACACACACACACACAACACACACGCACACACATGCCCATGGACCATTCAGCGTACAAAATTTAAAACCCAAAAATAAACAGTTTCTTGATGGAAGATTAGGGAGTTGTTACTGTTGCAATGGTCGGAAATTTTTCTATAATATTGTGTATCAAGTGCCAGTTCCCAGTGGTCTTTCTTTCCATTTTTTCTTGAGGTATGTATTGTAGACAAGAGTATGACTCGGGGGTGTCAATTTTTTCTTTCTGTGGAGCTAGTCAGGGGGCCGGTTCTCAGCGTCCCTTCTCAGCAGTGTGGAGTGGGGCAGGTGGAGGGTGTTGTGTACTCCCCTCACAGTGAGGGGTCACTGTAGAGTTCTGTGAAAGGAGTTCCCAGAGGCCTAGCTCCTGGAGGTGGGGTTTGGGTGGGCTAGGCCCCCAGTGCTTTGTGAAATGATGTCTGGTGAAGCTTTTCAATTGGCACTGCTCCAGAGCCCAGCTGCTTCCCAACTACCCTGGGCATCTGACCAGCTGGTATCCCCCTGGGTTCTGCCCAAGCAGATGGACCCAGTTCTCTGCCCGACCCTCTCCCTCAGCCTCCTATGCTCAGTCCCAAAGCACACATTCACTCTCCTCTGCCTGATCAAGTTCCAGGGCATCCTCAGCTGGTCCTGTGGACTGCAAGACTCAAAAAGAGTGAGAGGATCTCTCTGGTGCAATGCTTTCCATGCCTGAATTTCATTTTTTGAGGAACTTCCACATTATTTTCAAAAATCTATGAAAAATCTACATCCCAACCAACAGAGTAGGATGGTTCCTTTATTCCACAGTCTTTCCAACTTTTATCATTAAGCTTATTGATAATAGCCATTCTAATAGGCATGAGGTGATATCTCATGGTGGTCTTCGTTTGCGTTTCCATAATTATTAGTGACGTTGAATATTTTTTTCATATCTGTAGGTCATTTATTTCTCCATGTTGAAAAATGTCTTCTCAGATATTTTGCCCATTTTTAAAATCTGGTTGTTTTCTTGCTATTGCATCATGGTTGGGGTCCCATATATGTTTTAAAAATTATTTTTTAATTTTTTAATTTGTTATTTTTAGATATACATGATAGTAGAGTATATTTTGACACATTATAAATATATGGAACAGATTCTAATTAGAACATCATTCTTGCAATTATACATGATGTGGAGTTTCACTGGTTGTGTATTCATATCTGAATATAGGAAAGTTATGACCAATTCATTCTACTGTCTTTCCTATGACCATCCCACCTCCCTTCTCTTTATTCTTCTTTGTCTACTCCTCTGAACTCCCGCCCCCCGCCCGCTCTCTTGTTGTGTGTTAGCATCCACATATCAGTGAAAACATTTGACATTTTTTGTGGGGGGGATTGGCTTATTTCACTTAGGATGATAGTTTCCAGTTCTATCCATTTACTGGCAAAAGAAAGTCATTCTTTTAACATTTTAATAAAAAAGAATAGCAATAGAGAAAAAAAACTGTGTTGTGAAATCATATAGTGCAAATGCCGTAATTTCATTCTTCTTTATTGCTGAATAATATTCCATTGTGTATACATACCACATTTTCTCTATCCATTCATTTGGAGAAGGGCACCTGGCTAGTTCCATAGCTTAGCTATTGGGAATTGAGCTGCTATAAACATTGATGTGGCTGTGTCACTGTAGTATGCTGATTTTAAGTCCTTTGGGTATAGACCAGGGAGTGGGATAACTGGATCAAATGGTGTTTCCATTCCAAATTTTCTGAGGAATCTCCATACTGCTTTCCATAGTAGTTGCACCAAGTTGCAATCCCACCAGCAATGTATGAGTGTACCTTTTTCCTCACATCCTTGCCAACATTTATTGTTACTTGTATTCTTGATAATTGCCATCCTGACTAGAGTGAGATGGAATCTCAATGTGGTTTTAATTTGCATTTCTCTAATTGCTAGAGATGTTGAACATTTTTTTCATATAATTTTTTTGACCATTCATATTTCTTTTTTGGTGAAGTGCCTGTTCAGTTTCTTAGCCCATTTATTGGTTGGGTTATTTATTTTTTTGGTGTTAAGTTTTTCAAGTTCATTTATATCTATGGATATAAATGCCCAATCTGAGGTACAGGTGGCAAAGATTTTCTCCCATTCTGTGGGCTCTCTTTTCTTGTTCTTGATTGTTTCCTTTGCTGTGAAGCTTTTTAGTTGGATACCATCCCACTTATTGATTCTTGATTTTGTTTCTTGTGCTTTAGGAATCTTGTTGAGGAAATCAATTCCTAGCTGACATGATGGAGAGTTGGGCCTCCTTTTTCTTCTAGTATGCACAGTCTCTGGTCAAATGCCTACATCCTTGATCCACTTTGAGTTGAATTTTGTGCAGGTTGAGTGATAGGGTTTCTATTTTATTCTATTACATATGGATTTCCAGTTTTCCAAGCAGCATTTGTTGAAGAGGCTATCTTTTCTCCAATGTATGTTTATGATGCCTTTGTCTAGTACGAGATAACTATATTTATATGGGTATGCCTCTGTGTCTTCTGTACCATTGGTCTTCTGTTTCTGTGCTAACACCATGCCATTTTTGTTACTATAGATCTGTAGTATAATTTAAAGTCTGGTATTGTGATACTTCCTGCATCACTTTTCTCTCTAAGGTTTATTTTGAGTCATGTATTTTTTTATATTAACCACTTATCAAATGTACAGCTTGCAAATATTTTCTCTCAATCCACATGCTGTCAGCTCACTGTTATTTTCTCCATAGCCACTAAATATATACATTTAAAAATTAAATATAGTAGAAATGTCCTATGGATTTGAACTTGTTTCCAATCAAACCCAATTGCAATGTGATTTATAGTAAAGAAAATAATATCTTGTTAAGGTTTCAACAAAAAGATGGAAAATAGCTATGGAGCTCATTTAAAGTACATTTTCAAAACTCATGCCCCTTATACCCTCTTATTACATTCACATGAAACTGAAAGTTGTTTATGAGAGAGACATTTAATTCTCATCTAAAATTTATTATGTATGATAATAAATGGCTATTTGGAAAATTTATAAACACATAATAAGTTTTAAAATGTTGCTTGCAATTCAGTTCACTGTGAATAGAATAGCATTCAAACATATAAAATAAAAAGCATGTTCTAGATATAGAGCTAAATGACATTTCCAAACATTAGGTGAATAACTGCCAAATGAATGGTCGTGTGCATCTCACAGGATGCAAGAGTAGTCAGAGGGGGATTCCAGTGAATCCAGAGGAGGATTCCAGCAAACAGTGAGAGGGGGATTCTTGGTACAGACAGCTCTTGAATTAGCATATCACAATTGAAAGGGACGCGTGTGCATACCAGCAGAGGACAGGGAGAAGGACAAGGGGATTACTTTCAAAAGAGCAAAAATAAGACAAAGAGTTATCAGAAACCAGAAAAATCATAGGATTATATACTTAAGGCCATGAAAAGAAGTAATTGTCTTGATCATTTAAATATATCCTTCCAAAATGAACATTAAAAAAGACATTCTTCTTTGACTTTGCCTGTGCCAGGGAGGGAGAGGAATCGTGCTCTCCTCCAGCAGTGTTAAACTTTTGGTCCTCTTGTGTGAATGCACCAGATTTGGGCACTTTCCTGTAGCAGTGGCTGGTCCCCTCTACACCCCCAAGGGAGCACTTTTCTGATCCCCTGCCTCAACTTCCAAGTGCATCCCAGTGGAGGCTTTGCATGTGAACGTGGTTGAATGCGACCTCCCTGCATCTGAGGTCTTCAGGGTTCCTAGGGGCTAGCCTGCATCTGACCTTTGGAAATTTTAACTCAAATTTCCATACCCATTTGAATGGGAGCCCCACTCTTCTGCCTATACTTTGCCACCAGAAAGCAGTCTTTCTTTGTGTTGTGTTTTTTTGTTTTGTTTTTTTTTGGTGAGGGATACCTGGGATTGAAATTGGGAGCACTTGACCACTGAGCCACATCCCCAGCCCTATTTTGTGTTTTATGTAGAGACAGGGTCTCACTGAGTTGCTTAGCACCTCGCCGTTGCTGAGGCTGGCTTTGAACTTGCAATCCTCCTGCCTCAGCCCCCTGAGCCACTGGGATTACAGGAGTGCACCACCATGCCCCGCTTCATTGTGTCTCTTCTTGAGGGGTTCTTCCTTCTTGGCTCCTTGGTTTCGGTGTGACTCATCATTCTGATGAGGTCAAGAGAAGTTATTAGTTTGTCGTCTAACCAAGTTTCTAGAAAGGGACTGATGCTTTCCAGCTTTCTCTAAAATCATTTACTTTGTAAACAAACTGAAATTCTGAGGATTCATTATTAGATCTGCAGAAAAGAAAATAATAGAACAAGAAGAAAAATAATCCTGAATAGAAAACTTAGGAAGTAATGATGAACAACAGAAAAGGAAAATATATGGGTAAAATCTAACTTAAATGTGACTATTCTAGAAATAATAATGAGTTGCAGATTTGAAGTATTTATGCACTTAAAGTACATGGGAAAATAGTACATAAGACAGGAGAAGGGCAGTAATAGAGCTAAGGCATTCTAAGATCCTCACATTTTTCCTGGAGAAAATATGGTGCTGTGTTTTCAGTAGTGATGGATATTCACTTGTGAATGTGTGTACGTTGCATGTAAGAGTTTCTGGAGTAGGTATAAAAGAATTATGAGATTAGTAACAGAACAATAAAAATGCATATTCAATCCAAAATAAGCTATGAAAAGATGGAAAAGCCAACACAAAACAGGAGAAGAAAATAGAAAGCCATAATCAAATAGAGAACTTAAACCAAAATTTAACAGTGAGATGGATATTTCATAATCATTAGAGGTTAGGTCTCCAGAAAGACATATGAATTCACATTAGATATACACATAATAACATACCCTCAAAACATGCAGAAATTGGTGAAACAAGAAAAGGATAGTGCCATACATTTAATGAAAAATATTAGTACAAGTCTGGAAATTGATAGAACAAGGAGAAATTATTAAGCATAATAATCATGTAAAAGATTGGGCCACCAGAAATACAAACAGTACACAGCATCTTTTTAATGTACAAATGAAACACTTACAAAAATTGACTGTGGGCTGGGGAGTACAGCACGTGTCAACAAAGTTCCAAATAGAGATCCATACGAAGTATGTTCTCTACCATAAAAGAATGAAGAAATAAATAGGCAGTTATTAAAACATGCTGAAAGCTTGATAGTTAACTGGTATTCTGACTGTCTTGTTAAAGATCAACAGAACTGTTACCTGGGTCAGAAGGTGTGGCATACTGTTGTGGAAGGGTACCCACTAGGTTTTAATTCCCATCAAGTTTACTCATTGAGTGAAACTCTGATGTTTTCTGCACCTTTGGAGCATTTGTATAGCAAATGAAAAATAAGATAGAAACAGATAAATAGACTAATAGAAAAATGCTAGAAAGTGAAGACAGAAAGCCAAAAAGATAGAAGAAATTAATATATGGTAAAAATAGCATCCTAAATCAATGAGCAAAGACAGGCAATGATAAGTTCTATAACTATCCGGGAAAAAAACAGCCTTTAAGATAAAATATAAGGTTGGAACCATAGCTCAGATCAAAGGTAGAATCCAAATAACTGGATCTAATTATGCAGAGTAGTACAAAGAAATACTCCCGTGGGTCGTGGACATGAATGCACACAAACCCACACACCCCGTGAGGATGTGAATGGCCATGGTGCAGGGACAGACTTGAGACAGAACGTTCCAGCCACAATGTAAAAGACTGATGAATTGAGACCATATTGGATGCACATGCAAGAACATTGATGACAGATTTAGAGAATATTTAAAATGAATACACATTTAATGTCCAGAAATCATGGATAACTTCCACGAATTGGCAACAACAACAAAAAGAGAAACTCCAGTGCTGCAGTTTGGATCTGAAGTGTCCCCCAAAGACTCGAGTATTGAAGGCTTTCCCTCAACCTCAGATGCAACTGGAAGGCTAGGTTACTGGGGGCATGAGATTGAAGGGTATATTGATACCCCAGCCTCTTCCTCTTTCCCTCTCCCTTTACCACACACTCTCTGCCATGATGTTCTGCCTTGCCACAGGTCCCAAAACACTGGAGCGAACTGCATGGACTGAAACCTCTGAAACTGTGCACCTAAATAAATCTTTCCTCCTTAGAAGATGATCATGTCAGGTAATTTGTCACAGTAATAGAAAGCTAACTAACATACCCAGAGAAAACATTAGGCAACATTTATAAATAGTCAGTTTATAGCAGATAATATATAAATTGGGCAATCATCATAAAAATTAGAAATTATAAATATCATTAGGCATAATAAGAGGGAAAAGGAATTTTTGTTTTTTTCAGCCAGGTTAAACTTAGGTTTGTAAGCAGCAATGTATCAGAAAATACTGAGTACTTGTATGTATGTAGAGAAACAGAAACCCTCATAAACTACTTGTAAGGGGGTAAAACCATACAGTTATTCTGGAGAGAAATAAACAGAACTTAATAAAATTATGCATTTATGTGGAAATCTTCAGCATAAGTTAGGAGAATTTTTTTGCATAGATCCATAAAGTCAAAAGCATGAGGATATTCATGTAGCATTTTTGTGGTAGTTAGTAGTAACCTAAGTATTCATTATTATCAGAACTTGTAGATTAATTGTGGTGGGCATATATACAAAGATAAAAAGCCATTAAAACAATTAAAATATAAATACAGAAATGTGAACTGATCTTCAAAATTGATTTTAAGTAAAAATTTAACAACCAGTATAATGCAGCAAATGCCTTTTGTGTGCATTAAAATACATCCCACACATATTAAGAAATATTTTATAAGGTATGTGAATATGCATGAAAACAGATAAAACACATTAAAATGTATTTATGGAGAAGTGGAGAAGAAAGTTGTAACGAGAGAAGGAGAAATGGGAAAGAAAAATAGCATAATACAAAAGAAAGCTCTTGGTAGGACTGACTATGATACAATTATCACCAGCTAGGGTTGAAAAAAAGTCATATATCTTCAAAAGGGAACTTTGCATCAAGATAAATTACATGCCACCATTTTCACTTTTGTTCTTGGATGGTTTCTCCTGTCTTGCTTTATTCTTTTTCCCACACGTGTAAAAGTGAAATTGAATGAGGAAAATGGCGGAAATCCTTGGTTGGAGTTCCTTGCCAGAATGAATTATTGAAGGCATGTAAAAATTCTGTTGAAATATGATCTTCAAAATGAGAAGCATACTGTCCTTGAATACTAGATTATTAAAAATTTACTGTACATTTTGTTGTAATTGCAGAGTTCTTAGGACCCCTTTCTTTTATCAAGTATATCCTAGGAACTTAGCAGAGTATATTAAAGGGGGATTGACTGCTCAGAAGTTTCTCCCACAAACGCTTATCATTAACCTCGCTTACAATGTGAGGCCATTTATAATGTCTAACTTAATTTTTCCCTTTTTTAATGATGTAAATTAAGGAAGTTTCGGGTTGGCTTTGTAGCTCAGTGGTAGAGTGCCTGCTTATCTGTGTGATGCCCTAGATTTGATCCCCAGCACCACAAATCATAAAAAGATGTTACAGGGATGCTCTTTTAGAAATAGCTTTAGCATCAACATGATAGATTCTTCTTTGCTCTATGAAGTTCTTATATAAAGATCGGTGTTCCAACTATCTCATTGTGCCAACTGCCTAAGTGGAGGGTGTAGCCTGGTGTAAGCAAAATCTAAGATAAAAACGTTCTCAAATAGATGAACTGCACAAAAGTGCCCTCACAGGCACAATTACCATCTGTTTCTGGGCTCAACTAATGAGAGAACTTGTTAAATTGCACATAGGCTCAATCTGAAAATAATAAAACCATGACTTCTATGAGTTAAAAAACATGCCCCTATAACCTCCCCTTCTCAACCTCTAGTTTCACTTGTTGAAAAACAAGGAAAACAAATAGACATGTGGCCACCCACATGGTTGTGTAAATTGGGGAAAAAGTGAAAATAACGTGCGACAGAATGCCTGAAGGTTTCACTTAGTCCTTCACACATGGACTTAATCACTTTGGCAAATTCTCCCTTCTTCCCATATGAACTTTATAGGCCACTTTTCAAATTAAAAGTCCCTTTTCCTCTTTCATGTTTTAAGCACTAGTGGCTGAGGGAAAGGCTAGGAAGTGATGTGAGGAGAAACTGTATCATCAACTAGGAATTTTGCTGCTTTGGTTAATTCACTGGAAAACTGCCAATAATGTAGGTTGCCTAAAATTTCTGAGGAGCTTCATGGTATGCGTGAGGTGGGGGTACGGGGAGATGTGAGCACATGTAGATTTATTGCATATGCTGAAGTCCTCTCAAGCTGGAAACATTCGAATTCTATGACACACAAGTCCTGTAACAGGGCAAAGCAATCTCCATCATGCTTTTACCTCTGGACTTCCTTCTGGTGGCTCACTGCTGTGTGCATTAGTGACTAGAGATGCCTACACTCATGATGGAGAGTGACAGAATTCGAAACCTATATGAAGTATTTTCAGACAAGTCCACTTTGTCATTTAAAACTAGTGGGATGGGACCTTTGCTTTCTTGATGCCCTCCAGAGCTGAGGGCCACGTGGGAAGTGTGAATCTTTTTCTTGAGCAATAAGTGCAGGGACTTTATATAAGGACCTCAAGACCTTGCACACGCAGCTGGCAAACACAACCACATCATAGTCTCCATGAATCTCGGTAGCTGAATGGTCAACAGACAGCGTGGTATGTTGAAGGTGCTCCTGAGTGTCTGGTGGACAGGCTGCTCACCTTGCCCTGGAGGGCCACCCTTCCTGACTCCAGGCTTCAAGCATGTCTGATCAAGAGTCTCATTACTCCTACATTGCTTCCTATTTACAGGCTGACACATGGCAAAGGCCTCCCTCCCCTCCACTGGAACACTTTCATGGTGCCACTTAAAATTTGTCAGACAACTGATTTTGAAGTGGACGAATATGTTCTGAGAAGCATCAATAGTAGTTTAGACTTTGTGAGCCAGTATCTGTTAGAACTACTTAAGTCTGCTTTGGTACTGCCAAAGTAGCCACAGGTCTCGCGTGGAAGAGTGACTGTGGCTCTTTTCCTAAAAGAACAACTGTGAAAACAGCACGCTGTCTGGATTTGGCCCTTGGCCTATAGTTTGTTGAGCCCTGAATTGTAAGATTGCCTAGGCCAGGAGGGGGGATTCTTCTGATTTGCCTCAAGACACAGTGGGAGGACTGAATAACACAGCCTTTGTGTTGTCTTGAACATGTCCCTGTGTGCACACACCTGCTGTGGGACAGAAATGTAAAGAACACAGAAATAGTCAAGCCATAAGCTCTGTGTCTTGGGAAATGGACCAACTTCCAAATCTTTATTTTTCTCAGCTACTAAATGGAATACTAACATAGCATTTATGTCAAAAAGTTGTCCTACACAATGAGAAAATGTGTATGAAGGGTGTTATGGTAGACATGAGGTGTCCTCCAAAAGCTCATGTGTGAGACAATGCAGAAAAGTAGAGGTGAAATGATTGGGTTATGAGGAGAGCCTTAACTTAATCAGTGCATTAATCCACTGATAGGGATTAACTGGTGGTAACTAGAGGTGGGTAGGGTGTGGCTGGAGTAGTTGGGTCACTGGGTGCATTCCTTTGGGGAATATATTTCGTCCAGGGTGAAAGGAGAAATCTCTCTTCTTCCTGGGGCCATGTTGATGTTCTGCCTCACCTTGGACCAGAGCACTGGAGTCAGCCATCTATGGACTGAGACCTCTGAAACTGTGGGCCTCCAATAAACTTGTCCTCCTCCTAATTGTTTTTGTCAGGTCTTTTGGTCACAGCAGCAAAATAACTGACTAAAACAAAGAATACAGTATAGTTGCATCATATTTCAAGAAATACCATAGTAAGAAAGAAATGGATGCAGTAAAAAAAACCATAGTGATACACATTTCTTTGTAAAATACAGCCAAAGAATACTTGAGCATTAAGACTCTTCTGCTTGAACTTGAACTCATGTTTTATAACATAAGAAATATGTGTTTACTATAAATATCATCTCATGCCTCCCTGAGATGTTTCCATCAAGGAGCACATGTCTCTGTGTCTTTGGTATACTTGATTCATCTTCAAAACCTTTTACAGATTGGCTTCTCTGAGAAGTTTTTCTTACCTTTACCCTCACTGCTACAACTCTTGTGGAAACCTGAGTAAATCTTACCACTTTTTATTATCTGTATTTGTTGATCCGACTCTGTAGGCATTATAAGGAGACCTCTCTTAGGTTTTTCAAAATAGTTATAAGAAAGAATGCTTTAGAATAAGACTGTTTGAATTTTAATTTGATTCTATTGCATGTAAATTATCTCCAACAAATTGCTTAACTTATCTGCTTCTTCATTTATAAAGAAAAGATTAAGGGATTAACTACAGGGGTTCTGATGTAAATTGTATGGTACAATCTACATAAGTGGCTTTAGGCAGTACTTGGCAGGCAATAAGCAATGGAGAATTGTTATGTGATGGCAATGTTGTCCTACTATCAACATTGCTCTAGTGTTAAGGCAGTAGATGACATATAAATAGTGCTTAGCATATATTCTTTCAATGAGTGTAATGTCACAGATTTAATGAAAGTACTATATGTGTTAGTCTTGCAAATACCAGCTAAACATAAACCTGTTTTGTTAATACCTAATTCTTTAGGTTACTTTTATGGTATGTATTCAACTTTAGAAATTGTATTCTTTGGGTTACTAGAATAACAACACACTGAGACTTTGGCAGGAAATAATATCCTGCATGAACTCTGACTTACAACTGCAATCTTACTCTGAATCTCATCTCCCCAAAATTTATATTCATGCACATCCTCAAGTGTTCTTTGGACTCAGATTCTCCAAAGCAGTAAAATTGTAGATTTTTTAAAACTCTATACTTGATCATCTAATATTTTTGCTGTCTATCAAAAGGGGAAGATTTTGTTTTACCACTGGTAAATGATATGTAGAATTAACTGATTGTATTATTCAGAAAATAAACATCCCGATCTAAATTAAACACACTAATTCCTAAGTTAAATCTTTAATTCATGATTTTTGTATTTCTAATCAGTACTACTTTCACTGTATTCTCATCAGAATTTTCTGCATAGCAAAGGAAACAAGATGCAAAGGCAATCCTCAGATTAGGAGAAAATATTTGTAAATCATATGTCTGACAGAATTACTGTGCATGATGCAAAGGAAACTCAAACAACTCGACAGCAAAAAGCCAAATGACCTAATTTTAAAATGGGCCACAGACTTGAATGGACCATGTTCCAAAGAAGAAGTACACAGGCAACAGGTGCATAACAATGCTCAGCTCCCCTGGTGTCCAGGAAGATGCAGATCAGCAGCACAGGACTGTCACCTCACACCTGGCAAGATGACTGCTATGTAAAAACAAGAATGGTACTGAAGGTACTGAGAAAAGGGAACCCTGCTACACTTCAGTGGGATTGTAATGGGGGAAGCCATTATGGAAGAGAGCACAGAGGTTCCTCAAAAAACTAAAAATAGAGCTACCATATGACCCAGCCAGCCCTCTTCTGGGCATATACACAAAGAAAATGAAATCTGCACCGTGAAAAGATATCTATATTCCACATTCATTGCAGCATTATTCACAATAGCCAGGACATAGGAGTCCATACATGATCATCAAAGGGTGATAGACAAAGAAATGGCAGCTTATGTGCACACGGGCACTCACACAGGGGTAACTGTGAGGAGATGGATATGTTTGCTTGGTGGACTATCAGAAGCATTTCACTGTGTATATAATATATCAAAACATGTTTTACGTTTTTAATACATATAATTAAAATAATAAAAGTGGTAGAACATATAGGCAATATTAGACTATGTGGAATTAAATAGATTTTCCTCATGCTTTTTCTTATTTTAGTATTTAGAACATATAGGCAATGTTAGACTATGTGAAATTAAATAGATTTTCCTCATGCTTTTTCTTATTTTAGTATTAATCAGTTGGAACGACACAGAGAGAGCTCAAGCTATAGGAGTTGCTCTCAAAAACATACATGTTTATAAAATGAGTGCACTTGACCATTTATAAATAAAAGTACTTTTTTTGCTCTTCTAATAAAATACTGTTTGAAGAATCACTTCGAAAATGGTGAAATATTATACAAATGGATATTATTAATATTAATGACATTTCAACATTAAAATAAGAGCCAAAATGGAGGCTTAAGTCACAAATCAGAATCTCTAGATTTGGACAATCCTGAAGACTTCTATTTATGTAATTGACTGCCTTGTTACTTAGAAAAATGTTTTAAATTACGAATGAAAGCTATGAACACCCTATGAATGTTTTTTTTTAATACAGTTCATTTTTAAAGGGTTGTTTTCTATTCATAACAAAATTGAGAAGGTGGCACAGAGACCTTCCCTGTGTCCCCTGCGCCACCCATGCAAAGCTTCCCTGGTTATCACAGCCCTTCCCAGAGTGGCACATTTATTACAATCCAGGTACCTCTGTTTATACCTCATGATCACCCAAAGTTCGCAGGGGGTTCACCCTTGGTATTGCACGTACCATGGGTCTGGATACAGTGACACTTCTTCTCCATTACAGTGTCACGTGGACTGCTTTCACTGTCCTCAAAATCCTCTTTGCTCCACCCACTCCTCCCTCCCCTGCCATGGTGACCACAGATCTTCTAACTTTCTTCATGGCCCTGCCTTTTCCAGAATATCCTATAATTGGATTCACACGGTGGTAGCCTTTTAAGATAGATTTCTTTGGCACAGTAACATGCAGTTAAGTTTCTTTATCTTTTTTCACAGGTCGTTGGCTCTTTTTAGCACGAATGACATTCTGTTATTTGGACATAGAACAGTTTATTTGTTCATCACCTACTGAAGGACATCTTGGTTTCCATGTTTGGGCAATTTTGAATAATGCTTATAAACATGTACTTGCAGGTGCGTCTATGTGGACGTGTTTTCCACTCCTGTGGGTAAATAAGAAGTACAATGGCTGGGTCATATGGCTAAAAGCATGTTGAGTTTTATAAGAAACTGACAACTTTTCATACATGCACATGCTGTGAAACAGAGATGGGGTATATGAGGAAGAGGGCATTTGAAGGTCTCTCAGCCATTCTGCAGAGGCCAGTTGCTTGGTTTGAATGGTGTCTGAGGTCTCAGTTCTGTGTTGCTGGCCCTGAGAGACCACTCATGTCTCTTCTTCCTTGCTTTAGTCCCTCAGGAATTGAGACATGCATCTGCTAGCTTTGGAACCCCAAGCTAATGTATTTACTTCATCAATTCAGTTGGATATTTTCACATTCCCTGAAGGAAATAAGAAGAAATTTTATTATTGCAGTATGAACCCAGATTACAATGATCCAAATATGCATCTATTTAATAAGGATTTATGTTCAAGGCTAGCTAACAATGATATACAACCATTTTTGACTGCTGCTTTAAGAAAAGTGTGATGTGCTAAATTCAGCACATATATTTAAAATTGTATCCCTATGATGTAATTGTTTCACTGATACACCTTGATAGAAAGATTTAACTACCATGCCAAACTGAATACCTGATTTGATTGGACCATTAGACTGGAACTAGTGCCAGAGAAGCCCTAGAGAAGCAGAGGACCCAAACTCTGCTTTGCACAAATGGGAGACCCCATTAACTTTTGCCAGTTTGAACTTATTAATATAGTAGATGGATCAGTGTGAATACAAATATATTGTCTTTTTTAAAAGTTAGATGGTACAGATAATTCACCCCCCCACCCCGGGAATGGCAGAAGACAAGATTTACAGTGATGTGCATATATAATTGTGGGGTGATGCTATCTAATCTGAGAGGACACAGCGAATGTCCTAAACTATCAAAACTCCTGTCTGCACCTTCCTGAGGTTTTAAAGAAGTCCAGGCATTCTCTTAAAAAAAAAAAAAATTCTGGACTAGAGAGTTTCCCTATCTGTTTTTTAATACAATGCAAATGCCCTATTTTACATGTGTGTCCCTGTGTTTTATTAAAAGTGCTTTCAAAAGTATTTCCCCTTGATACATCTACTTAAAGTATCCTAAGCCCCATGAATGAAAGTTTTCAGTCTCTTTGAGCAGTGGTAAAACGTAATAAAAGGTTATTTTAAAAATATAGATGACCACACAAATGAAATATTTGTTTCTGTTTCATTTATTTATTATTACACATATTATTGTGCAAATTAATAGTTTTGCCATGGAATCTCCACACATGCACAGTCGAGCTTTGCTCATGTCTACCCTCCTTTCCCCTGCCCTCCTCCTGCCTCCTGTCTCCCTCTCCCCAAGCCATTTTCTAAGCCCCACTAGTCCCTTTTCTGCTCGCAGGTCAAAAGATATATCCTTGACGCTCTCGGGCTGAACTCTCGCGTCCATCAGAGAGTGTATGGGAGAATCCCCCACCAGTTCCAGGGTACAGAAAATTTTAAAAGGCTCAGTCAGGAAGGGGAGGGCTTAAGGCAGGAAGAGAAGGTCAGAGTCCTTCCTGGATGAATTTATTCCAGGTGTCAGCTTAAAATCATGTGAGGAGTTATGCACAGTGACCTGTACTCTGGAACAATATGGAAAATTAAGTGGTTTTTCAGCTGCTGCTAAATTAATGAAGGGAAAAATAATTGGATTTAAGTGAGGCTTACCTGCTATAATGGTTCTATTATGAAGGGAGAAACAAAGCTGTAAGAGCAATATGATGTTTAGATAATTTCCTCCTAGTCTTAGAGTCTGTTTATACTTTAACTATATTTTAAATTTTCTTCTGTTGCAATGGAATCACATCTAAACTTTTCATTGTGGGTGAAGTTGTTTTTTTTAAATCTTAGACAAGGACGCAATTACCTTTAATTCTTCCTTCGCTCATTTTCATGGCACACTGCTATCCTTTAACCCTCCCTTGCAATTGGAGAGTAAGGTTAGAGTCCTGGACTCTTCCTGAGAGCCCTTTGACCTTCCCGTGTCCCCCAGGCGACAGAAGGACAATGCTCATCTTGTTCCTCATCAATGTTCCTATGTGCCTTTGCCTAAACTGGCTGCTCAGGAGAAAAAGCAAGTGTTGAAAAGTATTCGCCCTCCCTGGCCTTTTGGGGAGGGAGATGCATGGCTGAGATTTTTTCCACACACATTTCATCAAATGCAAGGCTCTCCCTGTGCACTGGATGGCTGGCAAGCTGCAGAGAGCTCCAGATTACAAACTCCTGATGGGATACTGGAAATAGATAAGCATGAGGAGGGATTTCCAAATCCTCAGCCAGCCACTCAGAGGACAGAACAAAACAATGACTACAGTGTGTACTGCACATAATCATAAAGCCCAAGACAACTGGACTTGAGTTCTAGCTATGTAATGATTTTGTAATAAAAAAGCAGACAAGTCTTGGATGACTTGTGTCTCCTAATGCTGGGATCAATTATTATTTGGAAATCACCTTTTTTATTTTCTTCTGATAGAAAACATGATGGAAGGAATTATTATATTGTCACATTGTTTTAAAAGCCAAATTCCAGGCAGCTTTTGCCATCCCTTTCTGATTCGCTGATCAGGACAGATGGGGGAGACCAGTTTCAGGTTCTTGCCATAAATTTCACTTCCTGGGCTGAGAAGGTGCAACTGTAAACCATTATTTCTCATTTCCAAGAGTTTACGATATATTCAGCAGGCACACTGAATTCAAGGACAAATTAAACTTTCTTAATTTACATTTCAAAAGGAAGATCTCTCTGCTGGGAAGCAGCACAGTTTCATTGTGCATGTGGAGAAACTCCACTCAAGACTATTAAAGACTCCACCCAATATTTAAGAATTAACTCTTTGACTGAAGGGCTTTGGTTTTAAAATTCTCTCCATTGTCTAACACCACCAACCCAAAATCAAAGGGTGTGTCTCTTCACCTGGCCCTTCCTGAGCAAAACGGTGTTTAGAAGTGTTTCAGTTTTTTGGTTAATTCAAATAATGCTTACATGAATCCCTCTGCAGAGGCTAAATGTCTTCAGCTATTCTAATCACTCTAGTGAATAAGATTTGCTGTTCAGAGGAGGAATTTTATATACCTCACTTTGATATCTTCGTCTCACAGTAAATGTAAATCTTACCTATCAAGTGAGAGAATTTGGAAGAGAAAGAGGCCTTTTTCCATTTCCTCTGGTCAAAATACATGCCTCTAATTTCAACACATCCCCAAAATACTTGTATCTAATATAAACATTTCATTTCTAAAAGTTGGTAAGATCGAATACATTACATATGTTGCTCATAAATTAATATGTCTGCATTATATACAGCATTTACAGCAATTGCATGTAGATAACTATAGGCTTCTGAATCTATTCCAGACAGGAACTGGGCCTTCAAAGTTTTATTCTGATGGAATTTATTTCTCAGTCCGCATTGATAGTTCAGTAAACATTGTTGTCTTCCTAAGTACATACCAAATACTCTAAGTTCAGTTAAAATTAATTAAAGAATAATATTAAATTAACATCAGAAAAGCTGTCCCAAGTACTTTGTTAGATATTCTAGATCAATCATTTCTTTTATTGCAGCATAACTCCACGAGGTAGCAGCCATTATTATCTCAGCTTTAGGGAACGTAGCATGGAGGAGATAGGACAGTGTCGAGGATGTAGAGACTGCACAGCTACCTTGAGATGACTGGTGGAGCCAGGGCTGGAGCCTGGTTTTCATGATTGGAGCTTGCATTCCTCACCATTAGACTATACCCCTCCCACAAAGATTGCAAATATCCATGTCCTGACTTAAACATGCCCACAGAGTAGAAGCAGGAATAGCATTATAATCCCTTGGGGTTCATCGTGCGCTGCTGGAGACAAATACCCAAGGGAACAGAAGTCAGTGGGATGTGTATGGCAACAGACTCACACACCAGTGTCCATAAGCAGAGCACTTACCAAAGAAGCTGAAGGCTTTCCAGAGGAAGCAGAAGCTGTCTTAAAGGACTGGTAGAACTTTTCAGATGAGGCTGTGGGGCAAATCCTCAGATGAGAAAACAGAATATGGAGATGCTTGGGGGCATGGATTTCAGAAGAGCATTTAACTTGACCGGGAAGCTGAGTTCCTTCATCTTTTCCTGCCTACTTGGCAGTCTGAGGTTTACTATCAGCCTACTGATAACATTCTAACTCCTAAAAAGGAATTAGAAAATTATCTCAACCACAACGGAACTGACAGAAATCAGGGAGCACCACATTGAGCATCAAGGAAACATGCAGTTTTCTGCTACTCTGAGACCACTATTTAGAATTTCCTGTGCATCAGATTAAAGTTGGTAATTTAATGAATTTGTTCAATTTTCTCATGAAAAAAATTTAAAATGATATGAAACTACAACAGGCAGCAAACATTACAGTTGGGGAGGAGATGAATCAGTATTAATAGAAACTTGGACAGTGTTAGGAAATCACTGTACCTAAGCTTCATAAGGACAGAAATCCCGTCATTTTTTTCAGTCTTGTATCCTCAGTACTAATAGCACTGACAAACTGTGGGCACTGCACAAATATTTATAAAATGTTTTGAATGAAATAACTAGCCATGAAGAAATCATCATAACACCATTAATATAAAAACATAGATTTTAGGGGCCATTAAGAATAATTAGTTGCAAAATACAGGTCTGTAGCTAGAGAAGATATAATGTTTGAAACAATATTTAATATGTGATAATCTGAATGAAGTTCCTGAATAGATAGAAAAATGAATCATGTTAAAAACTTTCCTTAGTAACATATCAAAAGCAATTTAAATACAAAAATCAGTGGTCCAATCAACAAATTTCTTTCTGGAAAATTTATTTTTGTGGAATGCATTCCAACAATACTGATAAACCAAATGGAACCATATTTTTGTGTGTTCATTTTGAATACACAATAATTACTACAGTGTTTTTTTGTCTTCATGTGCCAGCAAGAGGAAGTACACTGTCTTATTAAAAACAAATTATGGACTGAAATGTGGGTTTTCCTGAATAGTTTTTATTACTACAGTCTTTACTCCTTTAAAGAGATTGAATGTATTGATTGCTTTGGTTAATGTTGAACAATTAAATATGAAGATTTTCATTTTTCCCCCTGCAATCAAAACATAGGTAATTCAACTAGCTGTGTGGGCTTATGTTGCTTTAAAACAAAATGATCTTATGAATCACTATTTATAATATAATCCATTAACTGGCCCTTCTAATGTTTTTGATTCATATTTTGATTTATTTCTTCATCTCATTACAATATATTGAGTAGGCTTTCCAGAAGAATCATGAAGCTGTTTGGGTGAATTTTTGTTTCATTTAATCTTAAATGCAGTGAAGTGGACATTTCATCATTGTACACCGTGGAGGCTTTTAATTAATAGCATTTATTAAACTTAATGAAGTTCTATCCCTAGTCCAATAGTACTTCTTCAAAATTAATAAACTTTTAATTTTAGAATAGTTTTAGATTTACAGAAAGAATGTCAAATACTATTGACAATTTACCTCATCTCTACTTTCCCTAATTATCAAGCTTTTCCTTTATTTGGATTTGGCTAGTTTTATCAGTAGATAAAACTTGACCTTTTGTTTTTGTTATCCCTTCCCCAAGAAGATCCATAGTGACCTAATATTGACGGGAAACCCACAGTGTGTGAGGGACTTCATTAGTCAACCCCTCTAACAACAGCAAGAGGCACATACAAACCCACTTTGTGGATTAGGTAACTGAGACTGAGATGGTCAGCCACCCACCCATCATGGCACAGAGCAAGAGGCTCAGGGGCTTAGCCCAGGCCCATGGGACTCCCAAGTCGCTGCCTGTGGGAAGGTAGGAAGAGGCATCCAGCTCTCCCAGGCCAGAGGCAAAGCTGGAGAAGATCACATAAACCAGGAGGCCCTGAAGAGGAGGCACACGTGGAGCCGAGTGGTCATGTTGAAAGTGGCTTCCTGACGGCTTTTGGGTAAAAGTGTGGTTGGTGGAGGAGTCCCGTGTTTCCCAGTGATGGATAGAGTGGATCTTACTTGGAGAGACACAATTGGAAAAGAAATCCACATGTTCTTTAAAGACTCAAAGTGATTTACTTCTCCTTCTTTTCCTCTGTAGTTGAGGACTGGGGGAGGTGGGTGGCTCATCTTTCTAGCTTTTGGTGACGTGGCCCATATGGAACTCCTTTTGTTTGACAATTCTTTTGATGCTATAGTGGTAATGATTAATCCCTTTTAAATTAGATGTATTATTACATCTTCCTTGCAAGACCTTTTATTTTAACATTTTGTTTTTTCACTTAAAAATTCTTAGTGACTTAAAACATATAAGGGTAGATTTATGAGACACTGGAATTTTGACAACTTTTTTTAGAGGAAAAGTTCGATAAATGAAACCATTCTTTCAGCCCTGCTGAGACCCAAGAACATTTAAGTAGAAATGCCCACGATGACTGCAACATAAACTTTGCTTATCATGCCAAGCTTAATGCTTCTTCAAAGGCGTCTTGTAAAATTTTACACAAGACAGAAGCACTTTAAATTATGGGGTAATTTATGAGGTATGTCATAAGGAGAGTTTGCCTTTACCTGAAAAACACATTATATTATAGAACAGATTCAGTTATTCAAGATTATGGAATTCAGTATTGTAAGTCATCATATGACTATTGAGTAGTAATGTCAACTAAGTAGAAATCGTGGATTCTTAATGATGAATTTCATGAATATTTTTATTCACACACACACAAAAAAATGGGTGGGTGGCTGACCATCTCAGTCTCAGTTACCTAATCCACGAAGTGGGTTTGTATGTGCCTCCTGCTGTATTTAAGTATCTAAATAAATATAATCACAACAAGTAGGGTATGTATTTAGTTTTTAAATAAATTTCCTTCTTCATTTGGACTGATTTTCCTCATTAATTACCCCCAAAATAGGCAAATCTCCCTTTCAAGGTAATTTGGTAAGTATAAATACTTATATGGCAAAGGCTTCAGAGCCGCAATTGGGTTGGAAATAAGTCTATGGGGGGCTGAGATCACTGCATGTTTTTTTAAAGATGCTGTTTATTTGCAAAATTCTTTTTTTTCCCCTCTTATACTTTATTTTTATGGTGGGTTATTAAAACTCCACAGATTAACACCATCTTTCTTGACTGTGCTGTAGAGCAAAGAGGAAAGAACCTCCTTTGAATCTGTCTTTGGAAAATTAATGATAATCACCATTGCCATCAAGAGAGTCTGGTGACTGAAAAATATGGTGATAACACAGAGTACAGTCAAGGGGAAGCTACCAGTTAAAATACACACTAGTTTCATGGCCTTGGTATGTTCTTGGTGGCTTATTGATTATTGAGGAAACCTGAATAACAAGGAGATGGAAGCTAATATTCTCTTAACAGAAAGGGGTTAGAAGTTCATTAGTCATACAAAATTTTTATTGCTTATGTACTGAGAGAAATATTAGATACTTTTAGTTTGAACAAGATAGAAAAAACTTTTATGAATTGCTAAAATTTATAAGAATAAAATGCTGAACTCATTTTTTCAGATTATCAGATGAATTACCTCTTGTGGAGATTGGCCCTTAGACCTTCTAGTGAACTCTATGTTAGTTTTAAACTAGTTCTAACCCAGAGCCATTGAAGTATGTCCAAAAAGCCTTTAGTCCTTAGTAACGTAAAAGTAACACAGGTTTGGTTGGAGTTTTTATGAGATACTTTTATTTATTTATGTATGTATAATATATATTTGTAATTACTGGTTGCTACCACATGGGATGATAGTAACCATGATAGAAATGTCAAAGTGTGGTTTATCATATTCATTTAAAATTATTACATAGAAAATGGTTTGCAAGAGCCTGGAGTAATGACAAAACAAGGCTATAGCAGTTGTCATTTCTTTCTTTTTAAAAAAAAAAAAAGAAAGGAGGAAATAATAAAGTTATTACACCTTTGATGGTGATTTTGGTTCCATTTGAGAAAGAGTTTAAGAATTCATTGGTTTTCTTCTCACAATGTGACCACAAAATATGATAATATGCTATAGTAAAACAGATCAGGTAATTTTCCATTATTTCATTATTCTTGGATTGTTTGGTTTTTAATATTGAATTATTGAATATATATTTATATGTATGCTCTTCTCTCTCTCTCTCTCTACACACACACAAGCATTCATTTGGATAATCCCAATCAAAAGAGTTTGCTTCACTTACTCAAATGTTTTCAACCTGGGTTCTCCATTGTCCCTGTGGAGACCAGGTTAGGGTTTCCTTCCACACAACTGTGGCACGCAGGTTACTCCTAAGTATAATAGTAAGCACCGTTTCTCACTTGACCCTCGCAATGGCCCTGGAACATTCACAGGGTAGGTTCCTTCTCCATTGATGATGAAAGACCAGAAATATCTAGATTTTTTTCCAAGTTTATGGGGGCGGTACACAGCAGAAACAAGAATAGAAGCAGGCACTACGGGGAAGTTGTGTTCTTTCCACTTTAACATATCTGTTACAAAATACACAATGTAAATATTAGTTTAAGAAATATATGAGGGAAACAGTTCCTTCAGAATAGTAACAGAATGTATGTTCGGTTGGGATACATTTAATAAGAAATGTGCAGGACTATTTGAAGAAAATGGTCATATTTTACAGAGGGGCATAGAAAAAATTTTGAGTCAGTGTTGGAAAGATGTTTCTGGAGAGGAAGAAGTCTACGCTCTCCAAATTAACCAATAAACTTCACACATTTTAAATCAAACTCCCAATGGGATTTTTCCTCCCTTTAGAACTTGTCAAAATGATTCTAAAGTTTATCTGGAAAATAAGTTAATGAATATCCAGACTTTTTAAAAATTTTAAACAAGAGTAATGCCTGCACTGGGTTGTAAAATGTACCATTAAACCACAAGAAGAGTATGCAGTAGGGTGTTGCCAGACTCGATGGAAAGATCTGGGAAACACAGGGGAAATGCAGAAGCAGACCCACTATACATGATAGCGATGACATGTCAAAGTCATCAGAAGAGAAAGGATAATTGAATACATGGGGTTGGAGCCAACTGGAGACAGCTTCACCAAGCCAAAGTATCAATGAGTTAAATATTAATATGGAAATGCTCAATTTACAAATCTACTGGAACAAAACATAAGTGAAAATGTGCAAACTTAAGAAAAGGATTTTCTAAAGCCCAAAACCAAGAAAAGAGATTCATAAATCTGAGTATATGAACATGTTAAATTTGCTATGACTAATTGCTGTGATTCAGATTAAAGATATTTGATAAGCATAGGACTGACATAAATATTAATCATATCCATTAATAAGGAAAATAAGAGCATGATAATATAAAATGAGGAATGGTCCAGGTTAAAGAATTTACCACAGGAGAAAGACAAACAAACAAAATTTAAAATGTCTACTAAATTAACAAAATATGCACATTAAGGCAAGACTTCAGTTCTTGCCTCCCAGTTTAGAACCATTTACAAAACTCAGATCCATGGGGGTGAAGGGCAGCAGGGTGCTCATTTAGTAACGAGGAGCTGGCTAAGCTTTTCCAGAGAGGAAAGTTGCCATTTATGTGAGCAACCTTTATATGTCACCCCTTTAATCCATCAGTGCCTTTCTAGGGAACTGTGGAAAGGACAGATCTAGATGAGTGTGTTGAGACAGATTCGATCACAACTGCACTCTGTGACAAGAAAGCAGGATACTTAATAAAATATTAAGTAGACATTTTCAAATAATGATGTAGAAATATGTTCACAGCCAACTTAAAGTTAAAAAACATCATATTAAGCCAGATGCAGAGGCACACACCTGTAATCCCAACAACTCTGGAGGCTAAGGCAGGAGAGTCACAAGTTCAAGACCAGCCTCAACAACTTAGGCCCTAAGCAACTTAGTGATAGCCCATCTCAAAATAAAAAAAAAGGGCTGGGGATGTGGTAAAACACCCTTGAGTTCAATGCCTATTACAAAAAAAAAAAAAAAAATTGTGTTAAGCACAGGGTATCATGTGATTTTATTTTTGCATATTCCAACAAGGAAAGACCTGAAAGGTTTTGGGGGGTCATAGGTTCATAGATAAATTTTATTATTTCTTATCTTTATGATCTAAAATTTCTTCAATGAACAGATACCTATCAAAGTTTAAAATTCTGTATACATTTTACTTAGTTCAGATGAATCGTTTCTTTTCCCCTGTAAAGGAGAAATCACATGGTGACTTTTATCAAATATTGGCAACACAAACATTTTCAAGATTGCCACACAGCCAGTTTTTCAATTGCCTATTTTACAATAATTGAATATTTTCCTGTAAAAGTATCAAATTTCTACTTGAGAGGAGGTAGGATAGGGCGTGTAATGTGTTTAATTTCTGTAACTTAGTTCCGTTGTTGACTTTGACAACCATCAGATTTCACAGGGGATGTGAACATGGTGAAGTGACTGTTGTTAGTGACGTGTCGTTACTTCTGTCTGCTGCCCGTGGGCAGCCTGGCGTTAGCCCAGTGGGATAGATCCTTTGAGGTAGCATCTCATGCCTCCAGGACTGAGCTGGGCCTGGACTGAGACCCTCAAGGCACTATATTCGTCCCAAAATTTAAAAGGGACTGAAAAACAAAACATCTCTCAGTAACCAAATCCCCTCAGTTGAGTACGAAGATAAATAATATTTTCCTGCAATATTTTTAAAAATAAATATGAACTCAAAAATTCCCAATGAGCAAAACATCAAAATTTTAAATTAAGGCCTGATCAGCATTCCTGATTTTTTGCTTGTCACATATTCTGGCAGGGTTCTGCGTGGCCCTGCTCTTAGACTCTCCCTAGAACAAGGTCAAAAGGACATTTGACCAGCATCCTTGAGAATCTGTACTGCTCCCTTTAGTCTCACATAGGTACACAGAAGCAGTGATAAATATGAGAAAGAAAAACTATTTTTTTCCTTGGGTGGACAGTTGTAAATGGCTCAAGACCTAGTTTTTTAAACCCGTTTTGGGTGACTAGAGAAAGTATAGGGGAGTGTTGGATTTAAGTTGTGTTTTACATAGGGAGGACCACTTTTATTTTTCTTCACTCTCTTTTCAAATAGTAGAATCTCTGATGTGCTATAATTAGACCTTTAGTCTCAGGAAAGGGGGCTTTCAAAGAAAGGAGCCATGATTCGATTTGTGAGGACCCCGTTGTCTAAAAGTGCATTCTTGACACTTCTCCCTCTTGGCTTGCCTTGTGTTATCCCACACCCATGGCCTTCCTTATCACCTTGAGAGAAATAGTGGACTGGAATGGTGAGAGGTGTTCTCTGGAATCAAATCACCCAGATCCAAATCCTGACTTAATTACACCAACTGAGTGCCACCAGGCAAGGTACCCTTCTCCTCTAACCCTTATTCTGATGGTCTGGAAATGGGTCTTTTAAGTCTTAGTCCAAATTGGATTAGTGAATGAATGACAAGCCCCTAGAGCAGGGTGTGGCTTCTCGTAAGTACTTATAAATCTTAGCTATGATTGTCTTATTGGGACATGGAAAAAACATGTAGTCTTCTCTCCAAGCTCAGATGCCAGTCCTAATTCAGCAGAGGAGAAGAGAGCAAATCTAGTTAGTGACATTTGTGGATTTAATGTCAGCGTCCTCTAAATATGTTGTGTGCCCTATATCACTTAGGAGCCTCTGTCTGGAGAAATGGGCTACAATCCCAGACTTCTGGACCTGGATTTCCTTACCCTTGAAGAAATAGTATTTATTACTGATAATTCCCCAAACATGTGGCCATTATTTCATTTCCACAAGTTGTCATTTAAAATAAAATGAATAGAATTTCAAACAATAAAATCTGGATTATAGACAGAGGTATTATTTACATTTTAAAATTAATGTTATTTACATTGTAGTATTGAAAAAAATGTAGACATTTTTACAAGTATTCAGAACTTCAAGGCCTCAAATGACCAACATCTTCAAGGCCATGGTAGTTTTGTATTTGGACTTTCCAAACTACCTTCATTGTTTGGTGGTAAAGTAGAACCTTTCCAAATTTCACAGTATCCCATTAAGTTTTGCGTGGATGAGTTTTATGGAGTTTTATTTATCTTATAATGAAACTCAATATCCTGAAGTCAGTGAAATATACTATAGACAATAAGCGTTTTCAGATGCTAATTATTTTCAAGGGCCAATCACATGATAGCTGCAAGAAGTGCATAAAAATTTCGTAGACTGGAAGTAGGTGCGTGGGTTTCATATCACTACATGCAAAAGCACCTATAGTGATCCGTGCTGTAACCTTTTCAAATTCCAAGTATATAAAAAAGGGTAATGCCAAAAGGAAAAGAAAGGTATAAAAATATTTTAAATCTTTTATGTGCTTCAATTCATATACATGGTGTTTAAAATTATAAATGTGTTTCCCAACAGTTTCTTGATATTTGGTTCAATGATTGCTGTGACCACAGCTCATGCGTGATCATGGTTGTAACTCCATGGGGTTTGTGCCCACCCACCATGGTGGAAAGTGACTGTTCAGGACCAGAGTTTTGTCTAGTAGAGACCACCTGTGAGAGGAAAAGTGTGACAGTGTATCAGATTGTCCTTTAATAAGTTGGACGGAAGTGATAACTTATAATCATAGCAAATATTTTGAGTTTTATAATTCTGACCTTCTTAGAAACATCAAGAGAGGCTGCCAGGACTTTGGGGTCTCCATACACAATCCTCTTGGAGGAGAACATATTTCTCACCCCACCTGATCAAAGGTGCATATGGAACTTCTGGGGCCTCTGACCTGGGGCTTGTGGTTCAGTAAGGATGAGGAAGGGAAGAGGGCTTCCCAAGAGCCATCAGAGAGAGTATTTTAGGAGAAATTTGCCTTTTAAAAAGCTAAAACCTGAAAAGAATAAATATCAAACCTTGAATAAATATTTGAATTACAGAAATACTGAGAAACAGCGTATGTTTAAGAGATTTCAAGGAGATGCTTAGAATGTGAGGAAGATAACCACGTGCTAGCCCTGGTTTTCTGAAGCAATACTGGGGGCTTTTTATTCCCACTTTCCTCTGAGTACTGTTAAAAGCATCAGCCATTCCAAACTTGAGCACTGTTATCACCACACACCTAGGTCAGATCTGCTTGCCTCTGAAGGCACTATGGAGACGGTTTCCACTAGGTGCAGAACCACCTGGAACCTCCATTCATGCCTCCTTTGCTTCCTGATGTGGAGGAGGAGGCCTCCCTTCTTCACAGCTCTCGCCTTGGTGCCCAGCCACATCCTGGGGACCCTGCTCTAGTACCCTCTCCACACCCGTTGCTCCATGTGCTCTGAACTCCGGGTCTCCTGTTTCACAACCACTTCCTCATCAGTTTCCTCACCTTGCCGAGGGACGTCCCCATGAGCAGAGCCTCCTTCCCAGATGCAGCACATCTTTTTTCTTTTTTCGCTCCATCATTAGGTATTCCTGTATCCTGGTCCTTGGTCCTGCTGTCTCTTTCCTTATCCTCCACTGATTTCTTTAGTCACTTTTTGTTTCAAGTCATATCAACTAATTTTTCCCTCTTCCTACTGTTCACATCCCAGTTACTCCTCTGTGTCCCCAAACTGGGGGTCACATTTTCACATTCCCGCTGTTCCCTCCTCTGAAAATTACCAACTTATGGCTTCCAGACACCGTCCTCGCTGGGGCCTCTTGTTCTGTTTTTTTGTTTGTTTTTTCTCTGAGACTCCTTTGCTGGGTTTTCTTCTGGTAAAGTATGCCTTCAAAAAGCTAAAAGTGTACTTTCAAAAAGAGCATAACTGCGATGCAGGTATAAAATGAGCACTTCAGAATTTTATTCAATTCATTACATCATGAGAGAAAAAGCGAGATGTTAAAAATCTTTTCTGAGCTGGGCGCAGCAGCGCACGCCTGTAATCCCAGCACTTGGGAGGCTGAGAATCGCGAGTTCAAGGCCACCCTCAGCAAAGGCGGGGCGCTAAGCAACTCAGTGAGACCCTGTCTCTACATAAAACACAAAATAGGGCTGGGGATGTGGCTCAGTGGTCCAGTGCCCCTGAGTTCAATCTCCAGTACCAAAAAAAAAAAGCTTTTCAGAGGGTAAGGGTGTGTGTGTGTGTGTGTGTGTGTGTGTGTGTGTGTGTGTCCACTTTAGTAAATAGGGTAAAATGGCTGAGTTAGACGTTTAGACATAAAAGTCGCTAATGTAGGACATTAATCATATCTTTGGTTGTTCATCATTTATCTTACTCACAAACCTTCTGCCTGTCCCACAACCTTCTCTTCAGTGCTTATAGGATAAGGGGAAAAACAACAATTTGTTGTATTCAGGGTGACTGAGCATTGT